>CAJHQQ010002247.1:0-69353 GCA_905132885.1 Moricandia moricandioides
CAAAGGAAATCAAGTTAGAGATAATGTCATTATACTTTCTAAGATAGGAGAAGTTTAGTGATATATATATATATATTGCTATTGTTAGATCATGGAGATACGATAGGGAAAAGAAACAGGAACACAACTATTTGTCTTTTGCATCAGGATTGATAATATAAGTGTTTGGTTTTGCATTCTATTAAAACACAAAGTTAAGGATTAAATCCTAACAAGTGGTATCAGAGCAATCAGGTTTTTTGAATTGCTAAGGTGTTTTGTTAGAATGACAACAACCAGGATTGACATCGACAGATTCGACGGGACAGGAGATTTTCTTATTATGGAAGGTTCGGATGATGACTCACTTTGGTGTTTTAGGATTAAAAGATATACTCACTGATGAGAAACTTCTCATGGATCCTCCGGCCACCAAGCTAGAGGGAGATGCGGCTGCGAAAGACTTAGAAAAGGAGGTCACGGATATCAGTCCCAAAATTGACCCTATTAAACTTGGAAAATCCGAAAAAGCCAAAGATCTCATTGTGGTAAACGTGGGAAATCAAGTCCTAAGGAAGATCATTTCCATTGTGAAACAGCAGGAGACAATGTGGACGGCATTAAACATACTATACACAGAAACTTCTTTGCCAAATCGTATCTACTTGCACACAATTCTAATACCTTTAAGATGAATGATTCCAAGAATATAGATGCAAACGTGGATGACTTCCTAAAGCTTGTAGCTGATTTGAGAAACTTAAACGTGGAAGTCGATTGAAGAGTCCAAGCAATACTACTGCTAAACTCAATGCCTCAACGAATGTATGACCAACTCAAAGAAACCCTGAAATATGGACGAGATACTCTCAAAATCAACGAGGTAACTGGAGCTGCTCCGATCATAAGGAGAGAGAGTTGTTAGAAAGCGGAAAGCTATCTAGATCCCAAGATGAGGGTCTGTATGTTGAGGATAGAGGAAGAACATCAAACGTTTTAACAAAGGTGGAAATAGGAATTGGAAAGGAAGGTCTAAGAGTAGGTTTGGGAGATCCAAGTCTAGACCGAAGTATGACAAAAATAATAAAGGCTACTTTATATGCGGTAAAGAAGGACATTGGAAGCGAGAATGCCCTGACAAGAAGAGTTATAAAACGGCAAATCTAGTTGAAGAACCAAAGCAACCATTAGTACTAACCGTAAGCACCAACGATAAAAGAGATGAATGGGTAATGGATTCAGGATGCTCTTTCCATATCACACCAAACACAGAGGTACTGTTTGATCTACAAGAATTCGAAGGAGGAAGGGTGCTAATGCAAACAACACACATTTGTGATGTCAAAGGTATTGGATAAAATTAGGATCATGAGACCCGATGGAATCATGGTTGTACTCACAGATGTTAGGTATATGCAACAATGAGCCGAAACGTTGATATCCTATGGGATGCTCGAACGATCAGGAATGTCAATATGAAGGGAAAAACTTCATGATCAAGTTCCATAAAGACGGGAAAGAAATAATATCAGGGAAGTTTAAAGAAGGACTATACTACCTACAAGGTATGGTGACAAAAGGAGAAGCAAATGCATCGAAAGCAGAGATAAACAAGTCGGAAATATGGCACTCCAGACTATGCCATATGAGTTTGAAAAATTTAAATATACTGGTGAAAAAGGGGTACATACCAAATAGAGAGATAGACCAACTCAAATTCTGTGAGACATGTGTTCTGGGAAAATCTCACAAACAAAGCTTTCCGGTTGCTAAACACACCACAAAAGGGATTCTAGAGTATATACATTCCGACTTATGGGGAGCACCATCAACTCCAGAAAGTTTAGCCGGAAACAAATACTTTATCAGCTTCATAGATGACTATTCACGCAAGGTCTGGATATACTTTCTAAAAACGAAGGACGAAGCTTTTGAAAAGTTCAAGGAATGGAAAGAAGCTGTAGAAAATCAAACAAAGAAAAAGATAAAGTGCTTACAAACGGATAACGGTCTCGAGTTTTGCAACCATCAGTTTGACAAACTATGTAAAGATTCGGGAATTAAGAGACATAAAACATGTCCTTATACTCCGCAACAAAATGGGATCTCAGAGCGAATGAACCGTACAATCATGGACAAGGTTCGATGCATGCTCGTGGAGACAGGGTTAGGACAAGAGTTTTGGGCAGAAGCAGCTTCAACAGCCGTATATGTGATAAATCGATCTCCAAACTCTGCAATAGATTTTGAGTTACCAGAAGAACGATGGACGGGTAAAGGATGTGATTTAAGTGATCTTAAAAGGTTTGGATGTTCCGCATATGTCCATAAGGTACAAGAAAAGACAAGACCAAGGGCCATAAAAGGATTCTTTATGGGATACCCTTTTGGAACAAAAGGTTATCGTGTGTGGATACCAGAAACTGGTAAATGCGACACCAGCAGGAACGTAGTGTTCAATGAAGAAGAACTCTACAAACACACGATACTAGACTCTAAGAAAGACATTGAAGTAGAGAGCATGGACACTAACAAAAGTGAAAGGGAGTCTAGGCGAGTAACATTTAAAGAGAATCTGATAGAAGGACCATCATCAACAACGTCAGAAAACGATGAGACATCCTTGCCAGCTACATCACAAGTGACGCCTTATAGTTCAGAAGAAAGCGGGACAGAAGATGATGAAGAAACAGTCCCAAAGCCTGATACTACAATAGAAAATTACATGCTAGCAAGGGACCGAGTGAGAAGACAAATAAAACCACCATCAAGATTCGAAGACACTGACTTCGTAGCATATGCATTATCCGCAGCAGATGAACTCGAAATAAAAGAACCTAAGACCTTTACCGAAGCCATGACTAGTAAAGAAGGAAACTATGGAAGATTGGAGCAGAGAAGAGATGGATTCACTCACACGGAATCATACATGGATCTTGATCGAAAAGCTTGAAAATGCAAAAATTGTAGGGTGCAAGTGGATTTCAAGTTAAAACCAGGAATACTAGGAGTTGAAAAACCTAGATACAAGGTAAGACTGGTGGCAAAAGGTTTTTCGCAAAAGGAAGGGATTGATTATAACGAAGTATTCTCTCCAGTAGTGAAGCACGTATCAATCCGTATAATGCTTTCAATCGTGGTTAATAATGACTACGAGCTTGAACAAATGGATGTTAAGACAACATTCTTACATGGAGATTTAGAAAGAGAAAATTCTTATGAAGTAACCAGAGGGTTTTCTAAAGAAAGTAGATGAAGACAAAGTATGTTTACTAAAGAAGTCCTTATACGGTCTCAAGCAATCTCCAAGACAATGGAATCAAAGATTCGACTTCTTTATGAAATCACAAAATTTTGAAAGAAGCAAAGAAGATCCGTGCGTCTACATGAAGAACATTAAAACTTCACAAGCTGTATTCTTACTCCTATACGTTGACGATATGCTTATAGCCTCAGGAGACCAGAAAGAGATCAAGAAAATAAAAGAGAGTATGAGCAGGGAGTTTGAATGAAAGATTTGGGAAAGGCATCAAGAATATTAGGAATGAATATAATAAGGGATAGAACTAAAGGAATCCTAATACTATCACAGGAAGGTTATTTAAGAAAGGTGGTGGAAGCGTTTGGCATGACGGAAGCTAAAGTGGTGGTAACACCAACCTCATCTCAGTTCAAACTACGGAGCCTCAGATCAGAACAAAAGGAAGAAGAAAGAAGACATATGGAGGAAATTCCATATGCAAGTGCAGTGGGAAGTATAATGTATGCAATGGTTGGTTCTAGACCTGATCTCGGTTTTGCGGTTGGTTTAATAAGCCGGTTCATGTCTGAACCAGGAAGAGATCATTGGGCAGCTGTTAAATGGGTTTTAAGGTACATAACTGGAACTACAGGGAGGTGTCTAACATTTATAAAAGAACCGAAGTTCAGTATCGAAGGGTTTTGTGACTCTAATTATGCTACAGACCTTGACAAGAGGAGATCAGTTACTGGATATGTGTTTAAAGTTTGGGGAAATACGGTCAGTTGGAAATCAGGACTACAAGACTTGGTAGCCCTTTCAACAACCGAAGCAGAGTATATGGCTCTAACAGCAGCAGCAAAAGAAGCTCTTTGGTTAAGGAGACTATGCAAAGAACTAGGTTTTGATCAAGACAGTGTCAAGCTAAATTGTGATTCACAAAGTGCTATAGCCTTAGCTAAAAATCATGTTCATCATGAAAGAACTAAGCATGTTGACACTAAGTACCATTTCATCAGAGATGTGGTCGAAAATGGCAGCGTTACTCTATCTAAGGTTCATACCAGTAAAAACCCAGCAGATTTTCTAACTAAGGCCTTACCTGGGCAAAAGTTTGATCTCTGTTGTGAACTTCTCAAAATCGTGTAAGAAGTTTTGGCCCGGCAGGTAACTTCGTTATCGATTCACCTCGCACAAGAAGAAACATTAAAGTTAGAGCTTAGACTTTAGTGTTGATCGATAACCCGGAAAGCTCAAGGAATAAAACAAGAAGTTACCTGCTAAAAGAAGATGCGAGGCATGTTTCAGCTTAAGGTGGAGCAAGCTGAGAAGGATCAATCACATGACTAACAATTATACAGAGAAACAGAGTTACGCAAGGGAACGTCTTAAACGGTATCAATTGAGAAACTGAAGGGAGACGAGTACCTCATAAACACTGAAGGAAGCTCTGTAGATGGCATGGAGACAACTTGAATAAGGTTGTTGTAAGAGAAAGGTGGACTGGGGTTTCCGAGTTCAGGAAAGATAACCCCGAGATAGTTTTACCTGAAAAGGTGATCGGAATAGCAAAGGGGATATCAGCTTCAAGAGAGATTATGTTATGGTTTTGGAAGAGATTTATAAAGCTCAGAGTTACTTACCGGAAACCTAGGAGAACCGGTGAAGTTCCTCTTCTCAAATCGAGAGAAGAACTCGTCAAAGAGGAAGAGGGAGTCGCGATCTTCTTTCTTGATAAAACGAACCTCGGTGTTGATGAAGATGAAGAGACTGAGATGAATCTCTCCGAGATCGAACGACGAAAGATGAAGAGATGAAGATCCTTGACGAAGGATCCATTCGAGGCATCACCGGGTTGAATAATCGCTGCATGGCTCGCCGCAAAAGTGTTTCGACAACAGAGGAAGTGAAGCTCATCGAGGGTTATGTCGGTGATACCGAAGAAGATGATGGGCCGGATACGTAGGTGGGCCTAAAATGAAGATGGGCTGAAAAGGAGGTAGGCTGAAGAAAATTGAAGCCCAAGGTGGAGTTTATTGATGGATGGGCCTAAATTATCTTCAGAAGTCCAGCAAAAACCCAAGGTTATTAATCCATGCAACTAAAGGAAATCAAGTTAGAAATAATGTCATTATACTTTCTAAGATAGGAGAAGTTTAGTGATATATATATATATATATTGCTATTGTTAGATCATGGAGATACGATAGGGAAAAGAAAACAGGAACACAACTATTTGTCTTTTACATCAAGATTGATAATATAAGTGTTTGGTTTTGCATTCTATTAAAACACAAAGTTAAGGATTAAATCCTAACATTCACTCTAAAGAAAATGTATTAGGGAGAATTGTATCTATGATATACATAACTATAACTCTAATATTTTATAGCTTATATTTTATAAAATCTTCAGAAAATATATAACAACATTTTTAGGTTATATTTTATAAATGGCAATGCATATGATTATTTAATAATTCCAAAAAACTATAGTAACATTTTTATAGGTTATAATTGATAAATAGGTTTCTAAAATTATTTTTATAAATGTAATTTTTTCATAAATTTTTCAATTATTCAAAAAATATTATATAATAAACAAATTATTTTCAATTTCCAAATCAGCAGGATCTACATTGTCATCTAAATTATCCACAACCTGCCACATCATATTGCCACAACACCAATGTTTGAATGGAAATTTGATAATGTTTTTATTATGAAGGTTTAGAGTGGTAGTAAAAAAATCTACTCTATTAAAATAGAAGTCATGACTCATTTCATGTGTGAGTTTTTTTTACCATCACTAAGTAACTTAACTAAAAATATTTCATTGAAAAAATAATAAAATCTTTATAACTACTTTAGTCATAATATATTTTGATAGTTTTTATTTTAAATATAAAATATATATTAAAAAAATCTAACAAAACTGTTGAAAAATATTTTAGCAAGATCCTAAGATTCAAAAAATTATGTAAATATCACTAATTTTGAATTAATAATGAAATATAACTATACATTAACATATACGATAAAAATTATATCTTTTTCATATATTTTATAATTATAATCTATCATATTAAAATAAAATTATTATATTGAATTAAATATTATAAAATTTTATTAAATTGATAAATTATTATATTTTATTTTTAGAAATAGAAAATATTAATTTTAAAAATATATAATACATTGGCAGGATGGGTAAACATTAGTAGCTATATAATACCTTATAAAATTAACATATTAAACTTTTATATATACAAAAATATATTATTTAAATAAACATAAAAAAATTCTAAACGGTAATTCAAATTTAAAACTCGGATCAGAATTTAGCATAAATTAAATATAAAATAATTTTCAATTATGATTTTTATGCATATGTTAGTTTATGTAATAATCAAATGCAAATCCAATAAGATAAATATTTAATAAGAGACGATTGAAACAATTTATATTAACATATAACTATAAAATTATTATGTTTATAATATTTATATAAACATTTAAATATATGACTAACATCACTGTAAAATAAATATTTATGTAAACATAAAAATAAAACCCACACGGCTAGTTTAAAGTTTTAAGTGCGTAAAGAAGTATAAAATGCCAATTTTCCCCCAAAAAAAACGTACGCACAAGAGAGAGGCAAAAGTATCTCATCTCTTTATTGATAGAACTTTTTCTCTTGTCCATACAAAAGTCTCGTAATCCAATTTCCCTTCATTAAACGAAGACGAAGAAGACTATGACGTGCCGTCTCGCAGAATCACAGCCACGTCGTGTCCACAACCATGTCTACTACTCCTTTATCAGCTCCGCTCTTCTCCCCATTAGCTCTTTCTTCATCAAGAAACCGCCCTTCCATTTCCAAGATCAGCTTCGAATCCAAAAAAACGCAAGACTTTCAATCCACACGGACTCCTGAAGCTGAACCCATCGAAACTAGATGGACAAAGGAGTAAGTTTCTGCAGATGCGTTCTCCAGAGATAAGCTTTGGGAGAAAACTCTCAACTCAAGCCATGGATGGTGCAGGAACAGGAAACACATCAGCACTCTCTCGTAACGTAAGCTTAAAGATGAAGCTTTTTAACTTTTGTTTATGTACCTAAATTTCTATGTTATATTTAGGTTGTTGCGGTGATGCACTTGTTGGTGTCGCTTGGGATAATACTTGCGACAGACCAGTTCTTGAAACAGGCTTTTGTAGCAGCGTCCATCAAGTTCCCAAGCGCTCTGTTCGGGATGTTCTGTATTTTCTCTCTTCTTATGATTTTAGACTCCGTTGTTCCCGCTGCTGCAACAGGTATGATGAACTTCTTCGAGCCTGCGTTTCTGTTCATCCAGAGATGGCTTCCTTTGTTCTACGTTCCTTCTCTTGTGGTTCTCCCTATTTCCGTCAGAGATATTCCCGCGGCTTCCGGCCTCAAAATCTGCTACATTGTAGGTATATAATCACTCTCTTGTTCTTCTTGTAATGTTTTGTTTAATTAATGTTATAAAATGTGTTAGGCACTATATGAACCTCTAGCGCCTAGTCGTATATGCGGGAAGTGTATCTAATGTTTGATCAAATGCCTGTACAGCTGGTGGATGGTTGGCGTCTCTTTGTGTAGCAGGTTTCACAGCTATAGCAGTGAGAAAAATGGTGAAAACCGAAATGACGGAAGCTGAGCCTATGGCAAAACCTTCACCATTTTCAACACTTGAGCTATGGAGTTGGAGTGGGATCTTTGTTGTGTCCTTTGTTGGTGCTCTGTTTTACCCTACATCACTTGGGACAAGTGCAAGAACTTGTCTCCCTTTCCTTCTTTCTTCTACTGTTCTAGGTTACATTGTGGGATCAGGGTAATATTCAAATCTCATTGTGTCAAGTCTCTCTCTCTCTTGATGTTATATTCTCATTGTCTTATCTTCCTTTATTTCCAGGTTGCCATCTTCTATCAAGAAAGTTTTCCATCCGATAATCTGTTGCGCGCTATCTTCAGTACTCGCTGCACTAGCTTTCGGGTATGCTTCAGGATCTGGACTTGATCCTGTTTTAGGTAAAGTCACACAAACTATCGAGCAACCCTTAAAAAAAACTAAACCAGAATGTAAAAGCCTTCTTGTTCACTGGGACAGGAAACTACTTAACCAAAGTAGCATCAGATCCTGGTGCTGGAGACATATTAATGGGTTTTCTTGGCTCTGTCATTCTCTCTTTCGCTTTCTCCATGTTCAAACAAAGAAAGGTTAATAAAAACAACAAACATGTTCTGTTTTTCTTTAGAAAACTGGTAACATTCTGTTTGCTTTGTATCTTCAGCTCGTAAAGAGGCACGCAGCTGAGATCTTCACATCTGTGATTGTTTCAACGGTGTTCTCGCTTTACTCCACTGCTCTTGCTGGGCGTTTAGTCGGTCTAGAACCATCTTTAACGGTTTCAATCTTACCACGGTGCATCACGGTTGCATTGGCCCTTAGCATTGTTTCACTCTTTGAAGGTATAGATACTGTTTCATATTATTCTTCTCCTCCGCAGAGCATAACATTCTTAACGACTTTCTTGGACACTTTCAGGAACCAATTCGTCTCTTACAGCAGCTGTAGTCGTTGTGACTGGTCTTATTGGAGCTAATTTTGTACAAGTTGTTCTTGACAAACTGCGTTTACGCGACCCTATTGCTCGGGGAATCGCAACTGCTTCAAGGTGACCCCTTTACAGATGATCTCTTGAATAGCCATTAGGATCAAAAGACATGAACTTTCTTGTGTTTATGGACAGTGCTCATGGACTTGGAACAGCAGCTTTGTCGGCTAAGGAGCCAGAAGCTCTTCCCTTCTGTGCGATTGCTTATGCTCTCACCGGAATCTTCGGATCGTTACTGTGTTCTGTCCCTGCGGTCAGGCAAAGTTTGTTGGCGGTCGTTGGCTGAGAAGTGATGACGTGGCGATAGACAACTGGTCGTCTCAGAATCCGCCAAGCTATTTAGTATGGGAGCAGGGATGAAGCTAGTTGTATTAATGAAAAAGATGGATGGGAAATGGTTATATATTTTTATTTTAATTGTTGTAAATCTTATGAATTTGTAATGGAAACAACATATGTAAAGTTAATAACATATGATGTTTGAGAGATAAGTGGTTTGGCGATTTAAAGAGAGTGACAAAAGAGTATGGTGAAGTCTGGAGTGGAAGCAATTTGGTGAAAGAGAAGAACAAGCTCAATGTGTCTATCAGGCTATGTATAAGATTCAAACATGAGTATGCTCAACAGGAAGAAACAAACGTTTCCTTCTTTTGCTTAAATGTTTGTTTGTATGTAACTTTAATGGATAGATAAAAGGTGTTGTATTAACTGAAATGTTATTGTTTTGCTAGTAACTTCTCTACATTACAGGCTTTTCTTTTATCTCCATTCTCAACACAAATTATAAACAAGCAACACCGTTCTTTTCTCCATGAAAATCCGCGGGAAACAAAGCATAAAGAAAGAAAGAAAGAAGCATGCAAATGGATTTATCGACGCGTTCTGTTTTAGGCTTTAGCAGCTTCTGAAGGAGCAGTGGCTTTGTTGGCAATGAGCTGCTCATAGAGATCTCTGATCTTCAATCCAACAATGGTCTGGAAAAGACCAGTTCCATTGTTGCTACCAGGGAAGTCAGCATGTTTGAGCATCTGTTGAGTCACTTCACCATAGAATTTAGTGGAGAGGTTGCTCAGATGGCTCTCCACGTAAATCAGCTCGTCAAGTCTATCGAATTGCCCATCCATCTCCACAACCGAAACCTGAAAGAAAGAAAGAAAGAACATATGCTCAAAACCAAGAGGCAAGAAACTTCCAACCTAAAAGAGACAAATGAATGCACCTCATTGTCGAAGTAGGAATCAGGTTGGTAGTTGAACTTGATGCCAGGGTAGGAGCAGGTGAGTTTGCGACCACAAGGGATCCACGAGATGGTTGAACCTTCATCGAATAGGTAAACCGGACTGAAGTACTTAACACCTTCCTTCATTATCAATCTAACTCTCAACACCTTGCCTTCATTGTCATCTGGAATCAACTGCGTTGGAAGCACTTCTATCACCGCATCCGCGTACTGCTTTTGTGGGTCTGTAATAAGCACATTCATATAGATTGTTGAACCAAGATCAGTTTAATATTCTAAAGGGAAATAAATATAAACAGAAGCTATAATTATACCGATGAATGCATCGAAATCAGGCTTTCGTGCTTCGATACTTGCTTTGATGCTCTCTAAACTGTGACCTCTCTCAGCCATGTCCCTCTATTATCATCAAACACGTTACAAAACTCCATATCAACTATGCATTAACGGTAAGGGTCTAAGAAACGCACCTGGATTTTCCAAGCGAATTTGACCTCATTGCTAATGTCTAGGTAGATACTGAAGTCCAATAAGTCTCTTACTCTCTCATCAAACCTTCACAAGTAGATTAAACATTATTATAAAAATATTGTGATTATTACTGACCGAAACTATAGAGACTTAGTTCTTCGAATAATATTTTTAATCGTTGTCAAACTACAAGACTTTCATGCAAAGGTTCGAAGACCCATTCTGATACTGATTCTTACATAATATCTATTTAGTCCAAGATTCCGACAATAAAGAGACTTAAAAACTCGAAACTGAAAGACAAAACAGAGTAGGAGTAAAACTTACATAGGATGAAGACCTTCGATGACGAGAATCTTAGGAGGTTGAATGAGCTCAGGTGCGTCAAGAAGTCCAGTGACGTGATTATAAATGGGTTTCTCGACGGCGATGCCACTCTTAAGAGCTTTGACTTGCTCATACATGAGATCAAAGTCATTGGCGCGTGGGTCCAAAGCAGTGACTCCTTTCTCTTTGCGACCGGTCCTGTCCAAAGAATGGTAATCGTCGAGACAGATCACAGTGGTCATGTCACTGATGAGTGTGTTGGAGTCAGGGTTCCCTCCTTTTGGCGGCTCAGCGGCTCCACCAAAGACACTGGTCAGCCTCCGCATGAAAGTACTTTTGCCGCATCCGGAGTCGGCAGCGAGTCCGATCACAACGGTTTGTTGTGCGGCGCATGTGATGATGGTGTTGAATCTACGGTTGGTTTGAGGACGGTAGAAGATGACTTGTTTTGAGGAGGAGGAGGAAGATGGGGAAGAGGTTAAGAAATGAGTTGAGTTGAGAGATTGTGTTGAGTAGATAGTTGAGACAGCCATTGTTGTTGGATGTTTGGTTCCTCTTCCTCTTCTTCTCCGCCTAAGCACTCTGTTTTGAGTGATGAGGATTAGGATAGAATGAAAGAATGTGGGTAACGATTTTTCTGTGGTGATATAAAGATGTTATTTTCTCGAAATAAAAATAAAATGAGGAATGAGAGGAGGAAAATGGGTGTATAGGAAAACAAATGGCAATTTGTAAAGAAGAAAATGAGTTTTGTTGTGATTGGATGTGGGTTGTGTAATGAGTGGCTCCTGTTTTGATTTCCTTAAGAAAAATACCTTTATGATGTTTTAGATAAGTTTTTAGTTTGATAAGTAAAACATTTATAGCCTCAAAAAAAGAAGAAGCAAGTATTGGATTTTTGAAGTTTCAGGGAGTGGAGTTTGCGATGAAGTGATAAAACTAGAACGAGAGACACATGGAGGTTATTTGCTTGTTTTTCTTTTGGGTTTCGGATATTTGAAATGGCACGTGGGAGACTCTGATTGAAGGAATGGCGATTAGATGTTTAAGGTCTGAAGTTGAACGAGAGAGTGTATTACTTGGGTCTCATTGACAGGTCTCGTATATATATATATATATATATATTTTTTTTTTTAAACACTAAACCAGTTAGCAAAGACTAGACAGGGTATTTTATTCGTTAAATTTGTTTTGATTCATTATTTATTTCGATTCAATCTGTAAAATTTGGATATCCGTAAATCGTCGAAGCAAAGCAAATACTAAAAGTTAATATCTGTTAGAAACAAATCAAATCACAAATACTAAAAAATTAGAGTCGGATATTCGATCCAACATTATATAAATAGATGTATATCTATAAATAAATAGAGTTTTTTATATGTATAATTTTATAATATTATTATTTTAACATATCATTTTATTAATTTATTTAGAATTTGCTTATAAATCTTTATAAAAACAATAAATTTCAAAAAAATTGTGTGTTTATAAGAAAATTTGATTAATTTTAGAAATTTATGGAACATATAGTTTCATTTATTTTTATTTTTCGTTTTATATTATGTAAAAATATTAAAAAAATAAACAATTTTTATAGTTTTTCTTGTATTAAACAAAGTGGATGAGATATTCATAAATATCCGTAAACATTAATAAATATCTCAAAAAATCTGGATATCCGTAAAATCGAATATCTGTATTTTTTCGAAGCAAAGCAAATCGAAAAATCAGATATCCGTAAGATACGAAGTAAATCACAAATACTAAAAATTATGGAGATATGCGATCCGTGCCCACTCGTAGCAAAGACCATATATAACGAGAACTGAAACCACCACTTTTTCAATACCATGCCTTGTAATATTTATGTACAGGGTAAACTTAAATAAACAAAATAGGAATACTATACAAGTGTAAATAGCATTCAACCATGGTGATATGGTTTTGTATGAATCAATGATTCACTTCGTATGAAAAAAATCCCAGATGTTGGGCACCAAAGGTGTTATAGACGATCAGAAAAGTGCCAACGTTATGGCTGCTCCCTACTGAAATGGCCGAACAGACCCCACTCTCTCTTGCTAGTTGCTACTATAGTAACTAAAGTATTTACCTCACCACAACGCATCAAATGGAAAAGTCGTAATTACATTCATACCAGATACACATGATACAAACCTTTTTTTATCTAAAGGGAAAATTATCATCATCTCGTCTCCCATATTTCACTTGTTCCCCCTAAAGTAGAGGTAAATTTTCTGCAAACCCACAACAAGAAACACGATCGATTCAGATGTTACCAGTATAATTAGCAAAAACCTTTGTGCTTAACAGATGTTGAATAAGCCACTGAGAGTTATTATCAGAGGCCGCTTACCTGACGAACCCATAAACTCAGTAGTGATTCCAAGCAAAAGAGACCAAAGCCGATAAAGTAGAAGATCTGCATTCATTCATTAAGGTCAAGATTTAGCATAGCTACCATTAGGCTATCTTCAAGGTGAACATAAGCATCTACTTTGGGAACATATTATAAGCGTTGTGAATATAAATTGGATGTACGGCTTGTACCCCGGCTAACAAATCAATTGCTGCAAGCGCACTCCAGTTAATCAAAGAAAAATAATGTGTACAAAGTTATCCCAAGGCAATAAAACATATAGAGAGACGGATTCTTCACTAGCATTGTAAGATAGAGCACTAATTTGACGGTTGTTAGGTTTCTCGAGTTTTTACAAAATTGAAACACAGCTAGACCAAACTAAGGTCAAAGAATATTTAGTAATTATCATTCTCAAGTTATAACTCCATATTTTAAAATTAGTCAAACAATTCAATTTTCCAAGTGAAACCCTCACGAGTGACGTGACTAATCAGCTACGAACTAAGTAACAAAAAATTCGAGCGCAAAGATGGCTATGATTGGATGGAAGATTTACATTAATGATTTTCCATGGAAAAAAATCGGTGGGACACTGGCGGCAACGGCAAATATGCAGAATTCAATGTGTATCTGCAAAGAGCTAAGGTCGATCATATGGAAAATGGAAACTACATCTGCTTATAAATAACAAGTTTTCATAACCAACCAAACTTCAATGCGCTCAGGGGCATCCCTGAACCAAGCAACATGAAACTATAGGTTTAGTGACGTAATTCATTAGAAACGTAATGTACAACCTTATATACAGACTCGTATGATAGAGTATTGAGAGACACTAATTACAATTAAACCCTTAAGCCTATATTTCCTTATATGTCAATACGTCCCCTCAAGATGGAGATGGTTTTGCAACTCCAATCTTGTGACAAGTATGTTGGAAAGGTGATCTTGGAAGTGGTTTTGTAAGAGCATCCGCGAGCTGGTCCCGTGTTGATACGTGAGTGACACGCAACTGGCCAGACTGAATCTGTTCACGGATGAAATGGTAATCCTAGGCGATATGCTTCATTCGGGAATGAAATATGGAATTAGCACAGAGATATGTAGCGCCAATGTTGTCACAGTAAATAACAAGGGCCTTGAAAAATTGAATACCAAGTTCTGATAATAAAGAACAGATCCAACGCAGTTCGGCAGCGGTGTTTGCGACTGAACGACACTCAGCTTCGGTAGAAGATCTAGCGACTCCCTTTTGTTTCTTGGAAAACCATGATATAGGATGACTGCCCAAGTAAACAACATACACATCTATGGAAACAAAATCATCATTGTCCCATGTCCAGTCTGCATCCAAGAAAGCATGGAGTGACAAAGGATTATTCTTCGCTAGAGAATAGCATGTGACATCGTCCCTGCCAGGTAACGCAGAATATGCTTGGCAGCTGTCCCAATGAATATCTGTTGGGCGATGCATGTACTGAGAGAGCTTGTTGACTGCATAAGCGATGTCCGGACGAGTGAACTCAAGATATTGAAGGCTTCTGACGATGGTTTTGTATTGTGTTGGGTCTGGTAGCGGTTTTCCCATGTTTAGTGAAAGCTTCTCGGTGGAGTTCAAAGGTGTGGAAACCGCCTTAGTGTTCTGCATATTAACTTTGTGCAAGAGGTCACTAATGTAATTCTTTTGCATCAGATGCAACCCCTCTGAGGTTCTTGTTACTTCGATACCCAGAAAATAATGGAGATCTCCCATGTCTTTGATGGAGAATTTGTTGGCGAGTGAATAGATGATGGAGTTGACCAGTGATGTGTTGTTGCCTGTGACAATTATATCTTCCACGTATACAAGTAGATAAACAATCTCCTGATGGTGTGTCAGCACAAAAAAACGACGTATCCGCAACTGAGTTATGAAAACCAAGTGAGGGAAGATAGGTCTTAAGCTCGTGATACCAGGCACGCGGTGATTGCTTTAAACCGTAGATAGACTTGTTCAGACAATATACATGATGAGGGCGATCTTGGTCTATGAAGCCAGGGGGCTGTGCCATATAAACCTCATCCGTTAGACGAGCTTGTAAGAAGGCATGATTTACATCTAGTTACTCTAAAACCCATGAGTTTGCTCTCTGCTACACTGAGAACCGTCTGTACTGTGGTTGCTTTGGTTATGGGGCTGAAAGTTTCACCAAAATCAACTCCGTATTGCTGAGAAAAATCCCCGAGCCACAAGTCGATATTTGTGCATGTCCAATGTACCATTAGGAAGTAATTTATTAGTAAAAATCCAACGACACCCAACAATATTTTGATTAGGAGCAGGAAGAACCAAATCCCATGTTATGTTCTTGATCTGAGCATTAAACTCTTCATAGCAGACATTTCTCCAGCTCGGATCTCACAACGCTTGGTTTATGGTTGTGGGGATATGATTTTTGTTTCGGGTTGTTATGGTGAGGGAGTACTTTTTGTTTGGTTTGATGATATTGTTTTGGGAACGGGTCGTCATTCTTTGTGGCTGGTTTAAAAAGGTTGTTGTATGTGGGTTTGAGGGAGGAGAAACAGTAACTGGTAATGGGGATGATGGACGAGACAGAGTCAAGGTTGGGGAAGGAGAAGAAGATATCATATTCGGATGTGAGGTTGGTTAGGTTGGTGGGCTTGTATTTGTTGGAGCTACATTTACTGGGCTGGTATGAGGAGTTATTGGGCCTGTATCAGAAGAGTTTGAGGTAGAGTTAGAGATAGAGAAACCTCTATTCGGCAGTGGTGATTGTTTCTTCAGAATTGTTTGTGATGATGACGAGGTGAAAGAATCCAAGCTCGAGGGTGGTACGACGGGACTGGACGGAGCTTGACGAGGAATACGAGTGACCGGCGGCGTCCATATAGGCTGAGGGTGTGGCTTTTCTGGGTTTGGCGTTGGGGATTTTTGTTGGAATGGGAACACTTCCTCATCAAATTGAACATGTCATAAGACATAGAGTCTTCCAGTGGCAATATCCAGGAACATGTACGCGCTCTGTGCAAGGGAATAGCCTGGAAACACACATGGTTTGCTTTTGTCTTGAAGCTTGTGAATGTTGTACGGTCATAGCCACGGAAAGCACTGACATCCAAATATCTTGAGGTTGTTGTAGTTTGGAGGTTTGGAAAGAGTTTCTTGAACGGGGATTCCATTGGTAGAGTTGGTGTTGGCAAGCGATTGATAAGATTCAGACATGAGTATGCTCAATTATAGGATTTGGTTGAAGTTGAACTCATTTTGATTAATTATAGGTGTAAAAATCTTTTTCCTTGCCACACTATATGGGTTGATGGGATGTCCACTTTCTTATGTACTATGGTACAAGCCTCTCTACCAAACCATGAGCTAATAATCCTTTTAGCTAGTTTTCTTACAATGGTTTTATTACAACTTCTTAACAAGACTATTCTTATAATTGATATACAATTTACGATCTTGTAGGACTGACAGCGCATCAGGGGCAGTCCTGCAATATTTGGGGCCCTAAACAACAACATAAATGGGGGCCCTGCCTATACTTTACATCATAGAAATCTAATCACACATTCTCATTCAAACGATGTTAGTAGTCCAACATAATGTAGTAAAACACAAAATTTTCCAAAATAATAACATAAACAAATTGAAGTTAAAACAAATTACTGAGACTGAAAAATTGTTCTTCTTGCATTATTCCTAGCAAAATCATTCATCAAACTTAGATAATCCAGCTTTCCAACCATATATCTTTCAATGGGATAATATAGCCAAACCATTCAACCTTTCTTCTGACATAGATGATCGCAAGTAGGATTTGATCAACTTTAAATTGGAAAAAGCTCATTTCAGCTGAGGCAACTGAAATGAGAATAGTTAACACCACTCTGTATGCATTCCATGTATTTGGATAACAACCTTCAACTTTTCTCAAAAAATCTAGCACTTTAATAGGCTTTGTGGTCTCACTTGGTAAGATATATCTTAAGGTTTTAATCTCAAGCAATAGATGATTACCATCAACATCTGAGTGCTCTCCATGTTTAAGAGAAGTTTAAAGGTTGATACATGATGCTTTTAAGCCTTCATCAGTTGATATTCTCAGCTTTTTCAGATTGAACAAGAACCCAAATATTTTTTCATAGTTTTCAAATTGTTCAAACCTCACTTGAAGAGATATTATCGCTTGATCCACGATTTTGAAGAAAAAGTCGATTCTGAATTTTTCTTCCTCACTAAACATCTCACTTTCATCCATTTCTTCCACATCTTCATCAAAGTGCATTTTCTTTTTAATGAACCGCTTCCTTTTTACATGAAATATTGGCTGGACATCCATAGACTCCGCAATTATTTTAGCTTCAGCTTTTGCTTCTTTGAAACCAGTCTCTCTGTACTTTTGGAGATATGACACTAACCCCTTTAGCTGCACAAGCGCATCATCTATATCAATATCAGCTGATTGCATTGTTTTACTCACTACATTGATGGCAAACAAAAGATTACACCAAATAACCATGCTAAGTAAGAACTCATATCCTCCAATTCCATGTGTTTCGCTTGTAACGAGAACTTCAGCATCGCTGAGAAATCCAGGATCATTAGAATTTTCTGCCAAAAATTCTAAAGCATTTCTTATTTTTTAGCCTGAAATCGAATTGCTCGAACACTTTCAATGCGAATTTCCCAACGAGTATCTGATAATAGTTTAAGTGTGAGACCTCCTACCATTTCTTTAAATAATTGCCATCTTGTTGTAGACGCTGAGAAAAAACAGTACAGACGTTGGATGATTCTGAAGAATGAAATCGCTTTGGAAGATGATTTTTCCATATCTGAAAGTGTCAAATTAAGAGTGTGGCCTCCACATGGCGTATAAAACGCTCTTGGGTTGATATCGATCAGTCTTCTCTGTACTCCTTTGTGATTTCTTTTCATATTGGATCCATTTTCATAACCTTGTCCTCTCACATTATCGATATTCAAATTGAGACCTGCCAACGTTTCACAAAGGAACTCAAAAAGTCCTTCTCCAGATTTATCATGAACTTCCAAGAAGGTCAAAAAAAAATCTTAAACTTTTATAGAAGCCATGGAGACATCTACACATCTGATAACAAGACTCATTTGTTCTTTGTGACTCTTGTGAGGAGTACAATCAAGAATAACCAAAAAATACTTTGCCTATTGAATTTTCTTTATGATCATAACCTTGACTTCATATCCTAACATAGAAATCAACTCATTCTGGATCTTGTGGCTCAAATAATGATAATGAATACCTTCTTGTATTTTTCGGATATGCTCCTGCATAACTGGATCAAACTCAACAAACATTTCAATAAAAGTCAAAAAGTTTCCATTGTTCTTTTGACCAATCTTTCTCTTTTTCCCACGAAAAGCCAAATTATGTTTTGAAAGATTTTTCACCAGGGCATCCCTGAACCAAGCAACATCAAACATAGGCCTAGGGCCCCTCCTTTAGCAGGGCCCCCAAATTAAAAAAAATTATGCAGCTATATTTTATTTTTTATAGTATCTTCATAAACAAGAAAAGAGTTTTCGGAAAGAAATAGAAAAAAAATTGTAGAAGATATTTTATAAATAAAATGGGACCCACAATTAATTAAAAGAATAAAAATGTATTTTTTTACAGGGAAGTTTCTTCTTCATTCTCTTCCCTTTTCTTCTCAAACAATTTGTCATTCTTCTTTTACTCTTTGTCTTCTTTGCTTCTGTTTCATTCTAGTGCTCGTGTCCCTACTATGTCAGGTATGTATTTTTTAAGTAATATAGATTATTGATAAGTTATGTTAGTAACTTAAATCTCTGTGTTGCTAAAAGAAATACTTTTAACATGATATTTTAGGAATTTCGACAAGGAAAACAAAGTGTAAAATAGGATCCGAGAAACGAAAGAAGAAGAAAAAAGATGAAGAGTTTGTAAGATCTATTGCAGGTTCTATGTTCAGGTATGTTGAAAGATCAAAACTTCTAGAGATTGATGAGTGTGACAGAGTTGATGATGACGATAGCTCTGGTTTAAAGAATGATAAAGCAGAGGAAAATATGAATGTGGATGACAAAGAGGAAACTGGAAAGGAGTCTGATGATGTGGATCGTTTTAACATCAGGGAGGAAGATGAGGTTTTTGATGTTATTGATCTTGCAAATTGGCGAAACATTGATCAGATTTTAAGAGATTCTATGGTTGAAAAGGTCCAATGACAAGACTACATGAAGATTACGTTTTTTCGAAGAATGCTCTTGGTAGACATTTTTCTCATAGATATTACAAAAGAGAGATGAAAAATGGAGATAAACAAGACAGGAATTGGTTGGTTTATTCAAAAGTGTCAGACAAAGTGTATTGCTTTTTGTTGTAAGTTGTTTGGTCGAGAACAATATGCAAGTCAGCTGTCAAGCATATGCTTTAAGGATTGGAAGAATATTAGGATCAGACTTGTTGAACATGAAACCAGCCATTGTCACATTGTATGTATGAGTCGATGGATGAAATTAGCGTTGAGACTGCGAAAGAATGAAAGCATTGATAAGTGTGTTCAAGAAGAAGTTTACAAAGAAAAATCATTGGAGAGAAGTTTTGTTGAGACTATTTGCATTGGTGAAAAATCTTGCAAAACATAATTTAGCTTTTCGTGGGAAAAAGGGAAAGGTTGGTCAAAAGAACAATGGAAACTTTTTGAGTTTTATTGAAATGTTTGCTGAGTTTGATCCAATTATGCGGGAGCATATCCGACGAATACAAGAAGGTAAAACTCACTATCATTATTTGAGCCACAAGATCCAGAATTAGTTGATTTCTATGTTAGGATCTGAAATCAAGCTTATGATCATAAAGAAAATTCAAGAGGCAAAATATTTTTTGTTATTCTTGATTTTACTCCTGACAAGAGTCACAAAGAACAAATGAGTCTTGTTATCAGATGTGTAGATGTCTCCATGCCTTCTACAAAAGTTAAAAGAATTTTTTGTGACTTTCTTGGAAGTTCATGATAAATCTGGAGAAAGACTTTTTGAGTTGCTTTGTGAACGTTGGTAGGTCTCAATTTGAATATTAATAATGTGAGAGGATAAGGTTATGAAAATGGATCCAATATGAAAAGAAATCACAAAGGAGTACAGAGAAGACTGATCGATATCAACCCAAGAGCGTTTTATACACAATGTGGCTGCCACAGTCTTAATTTGGCACTTTCAGATATGACAAAATCATCTTCCAAAGCGATTTCATTCTTCGGAATCATCCAACGTCTCTACTATTTTTCTCAGCGTCTAAAACAATATGAGAATTATTTAAAGAAATGGTAGGAGGTCTCACACTTAAACAATTATCAAAGACTCGTTGGGAAAGTCGCATTGAAAGTGTTCGAGCAATTTCGATTTCAGGCTCAAAAAATAAGAGATGCTTTAGAATTTTTGGCAGAAAATTGTGATGATCCTGGATCTCGCAGCGATGCTAAAGTTCTCGCTACAAGCGAAACACATGGAATTGGAGGATATGAGATCTTACTTAGCATGGTTATTTGGTGTAATGTTTTGTTTGCCGTCAATGCAGTGAGTAAAACAATGCAATCAGCTGATATTATATAGATGATGCGCTTGTTCAGCTAAAGGGGTTAGTGTCATATTTCCAAAAGTACAGAGAGACTGGTTTCAAAGAAGCAAAAGCTGAAGCTAAAATAATTGCGGAGTCTATGGATGTCCAGCCAATATTTCATGTAAAAAGGAAGCGTTTCATTAAAAAGAAAATGCACTGTGATGAAGATGTGGAAGAAATGGATGAAATTGAGATGTTTAGTGAGGAAGAAAAATTCAGAATCGACTTTTTCTTCAAAATCGTGGATCAAGCAATAAAATCTCTTCAAGTGAGGTTTGAACAATTTGAAAACTATGAAAAAATATTTGGGTTCTTGTTCAATCTGAAAAAATCTGAGAACATCAACTGATGAAAGCTTAAAAGCATCATGTATCAACCTTGAAACTTCTCTTAAACATGGAGAGCACTCAGATGTTGATGGTATAATCTATTGGTGGAGATTAAAACCTTAAGATATCTCTTACCAAGTGAGATCACAAAGCCTATTGAAGTGCTAGATTTTTTTAGAAAGGTTGAAGGTTGTTATCCAAATACATGAAATGCATACATAGTTATGTTAACTATTCCCATTTCAGTTTCCTCAGCTGAAAGCAGCTTTTCCAGTTAAAGTTATTAAATCCTACTTGCGATCATCTATGTCAGAAGAAAGGCTGAATGGTTTGGCTATATGATCCATTGAAAGGGATATGGTTGGAAAGATGGATTATCTAAGTTTGATGAATGTTTTTGGGTGGGAAAAATGGAAGAAGAGCAATTTTTCAGTCTCAATAATTTGTTTTAACTTCAGTTTCTTTCTGTTATTATTTTGAATTTTTTTCTGTTTGACTACATTATGTTGGACTAATAACATCGTTTGAATGAGAATGTGTGATTAGATTTCTATGATGTAAAGTAGGCAGGGCCCCCATTTTTATTGTTGTTTAGGGCCCCAAATATTGCAGGACTGCCCCTGATGCGTTGTCAGTCCTACAAGATCGTAAATTGTATATCAATTATAAGAATAGTCTTGTTAAGCAGTTGTAATAAAACCATTGTAAGAAAACTAGCTAAAAGAATTATTAGCTCATGGTTTGGTAGAGAGGCTGTACCATAGTACATAAGAAAGTTGACATCCCATCAACCCATATAGTGTGGCAAGGAAAAAGATTTTTACACCTATAATTAATCAGAATGAGTTCAACTTCAACCAAATCCAATCAGAACTTCATAAAAATAGCTATAGTGTAAAGCCCACCTCCGCCTTTAATCCAGCATACCATGGTTGCAATCACATTGAATACCAGATACAAAACTAATGAAAGAAGTATTGTTATCAAGTTGTCGTTGGCTAATACATTTAGCAATAGCATCTTCTCTCCGCTTAAACATCTTGAGTGAACAGAATAAACATCTAACCACAACAAAAATCTGAAAAGCACAGTGAAGAATGTATATGAAGAATGATTAACCATTTTATTTATTTTTAAGCTCAGCTTCCCAGCAAGCTTTCTCTGAAGAGTCTTGCACCAATTAAACTCAAATATAAGATAAATATCAAGAGCACAAGGTTCTGTGAAGTTTCGTCAAGCCCTTGAGCTCTTTCTCCCCTGGGCTCTTGGTTTCTCGCGCATCCTCTCTACATCTAATTTCGTAGCACGTCTTCTAGACATCTCCTTCGAAAAGACATGGTTGAGAGAAATGAGTTTGAGCAGATTTTGTACTTTAACATCATCCACTTCATCAGACCAAATAAGCACAGACTCATCCACAAGGCAGTCATGATCTTGTGGAATGAGGCTCCTTATGAGAACCTAATGATAATAAAAATTAGTGAAGCCACAACATAGCAAACAAAATTTTGGAATAATTTTACTTGATAAACAACAATTTTTCAGTCTTAGTAATTTGTTTTAACTTTAGTTTGTTTCTGTTATTATTTTGATTTTTTTTGTGTTTCACTACATTATGTTGGACTAATAACATCGTTTGAATGAGAATTTGTGATTAGATTTCTATGATGTAAAGAATAGGCAGGGCCCCATTTTTATTGTTGTTTAGGGCCCCAAATATTGCAGGACCGCCCCTGATGCGCTGTCAGTCCTACAAGATCGTAAATTGTATATCAATTATAAGAATAGTCTTGTTAAACAGTTGTAATAAAACCATTGTAAGAAAACTAGCTAAAAGGATTATTAGCTCATGGTTTGGTAGAGAGGCTTGTACCATAGTACATAAGAAAATGGACATCCCATTAACGCATATATTGTGGCAAGAAAGAAAGATTTTTACACCTATAATTAATCAGAATGAGTTCAACTTCAACCAAATTCAATCAGAACTTCATAAAAATAGCTACAAGTGGAAGATAGAAAATAATAGTATAGTGTATATCCCACCTCCGCCTTTAATCCAGCATACCATGGTTGCAATCACATTGAATACCAGATACAAAACTAATGAAAGAAGTATTGTTATCAAGTTGTTGTTGGCTAATACATTTAGCAATAGCATCTTCTCTCCGTTTAAATATCTTGAGTGAACAGAATAAACATCTAACCACAACAAAAATCTGAAAAGCATAGTGAAGAATGTATATGAAGAATGATTAACCATTTTATTTATTTTTAAGCTCAGCTTCCCATCAAGCTTTCTATGAAGAGTATTGCACCAATTATACTCAAATATAAGATAAATATCAAGAGCACAAGGTTCTGTGAAGTTTTGTCAAGCCCCTGAGATCTTTCTCCCTGGGCTCTTGGTTTCTCGCGCATCCTCTCTACATTTAATTTCGTAGCACGTCTTCTAGACATCTCCTTCGAAAAGACATGGTTGAGAGAAATGAGTTTGAGCAGATTTTGTACTTTAACATCATCCACTTCATCAGACCAAATAAGCACACACTCATCCACAAGGCATGCATGATCTTGTGGAATGAGGCTCCGTACGAGAACCTAATGATAATAAAAATTAGTGAAGCCACAACATAGCAGACAAAATTTTGGAATAATTTTACTTGATAAACAACAACTTGGAAAAAAATAAGGATAGTTGATAAATATATCTCATAAATAGGTACTTCAGACTTTTTTGTCTACTTTTTGAACATGGCCAAGACTCAAAATCTTCTTTTTTGTCTTAGTACCACACAATCAGAATCTTTATCTTCACTCTCTGATTCAAAGGATGAGTAAGCTTCTCGAACGACCTCATTCAATGAGGGAACAGCTTCAACGATCACAAGCTCAAAAGCTAGTGCGAAACCGTGAAGTGTGATTGTATTTTGCGAAAGTCTCATCTCTTTCTTTATGCTACTCATAAGCATGTTGTACACTAAAATTTCCCATGGGAAGGCAAAGAATTTTTCAATATCCTCCCAAAATCTCAGCATGTTCTTTAAGCATCTTCATCTTCAAGTTAGTCGAAAGCAACACAGACGAAACAATGCCAAGACATGCGAGTTTCATACGAATTTCTTTATCCCTCATGATATTTTACGGAGCATTTCCATGGCTATTGAAACGCTCATATCTTCTACACTACCAAACAACTTAGGCTAATATGGTTTATCTTTAATTTTTCTTTTTTCTTCGACTTGTTTTTTTTCCGGAGTTTCGCCACAGGTAAGACCAGCCACAATGGCAAATTCACGCAAAGAGTACCTTATCGGTTTCCAAGCAAATCGAAACCAAGCCTTGTGGTTTTATCAACTTTTAGCTGCCTAGAAAGAAAGAATCTAGCAAATCTCCCAGAAAAAAAGATTTATTAGCAATCTCTATGATCTTACTGAAAGAAGATAACTGTAAATATTGGATCTCGTTTTTGTGTAGGGCATTGAGAATGGTATTGATCGCCCGAAGACTGATATGTTAGAGCTCTAACACCAACTAGTTCTTCACCGTCGTCTAACATCATATCGACCAAATCCACATAAGAAGAACCGCAATCGTTCTGTATGAAAGAGAGAATGTGAGGAAGATGAAAGAGTGAAGGAGAGGTAGATGAGCAAATAAAAACCCTTTTCTCCATGTTAAAAAAATAAAGAAATGCAATCTCTAGTTTTTTGCATTAAATTGAAAGTATTAAAGGATAACATTTCACATCTTTGCAATATAACTGTGAAAACGTGTTTGAATGAACAACGAAAGGGTTGTGTGAAATGCTTCTCTCCTTTATATAATCGGTTGCATAGGGTTAATATTGGTATCATTGAAAATACACAGTATGATACCAATATACTTAATAAAACATGTTTTGTAGATATCCACTGCAAATTCCTTAAAAGAAAATTTAAAAATTTGAAATGAGTAAAGAGAAAAAAAATCTAAAGAAACAGCCAATAAATGACGTACACGTCATAGCCAACTCTACACAAACGGTGTGTGGAATGAAGGAAAATCCCTATCAAAGCCCAAAAAGGCAATACCTTTTGTTCTCTCCTCTAACCTCTCAGCTCCTGCTGGATCTCTCCAGCAGACGATACTTCTTCGGAGAGATTCGTACGGTAAAGTGCTCTCTCTCTCTCTCCCTCTCTCTCTCTCTCTCTCTCTCCACTATATCGGTTCTGGGTCTCGATTTCGTTTTCCCCTTTGTGTTTGGTAAGTTTTTTTTGTCTCTTATGTCAATTGATTAGGGTCGATCAAGGCTTCTCGGGTGAATAGCTTTTTCTTATTTGATTTTCTAGTTTTATATTTAAGCTGGTCACGGCTTAAGTTTGTGGGTTTTGTATGTTTTAGAGATTTGAAATTATTTGCTATGAAAGTTGTCAGCTTTTATGTTCATATAAAAGGTTAACTTTATTTTTAAGAAGGAAGGTAGTGTTGGATGTGAGGCTAATTCTTGATCTCTTCATTGCTAGTGTTGGATGGAAGTGATACTAGCTATGTGGGTTTTTTATCGTTTCAATCATTTTGCTATGAAAGTTTTCAGTTTTATGCTGATATGAAAGGTTCATTTCTAAGAGTGGTGGATGGAAATGAGATTAAACTATGTTGGTTTGTATGTTTTAACGATTTGAAATGATTTGCGGTTAAAAATTTGAAATCATTTGCTATGAAAGTTTTCACTCTTAGCTTTTATGCTGATTTAAAAGATTAATTTCTAACATTTCATTTCTAGGAAGAAAGGTTGTGTTGAATAAAAATGATTCATTTACCCTTCTATTTGTCTAATATCAGGTGTTTCTTTTGGGAAAATGCAGTATAGCTTAGATATTTTGCAGTCTGGTTGCATAGCTTATAGTTGGAACTCGAGCTTTAGGAGTATTTGTTTGTGTGTTAGCACAAAATTAGTTCTAGGCTTGTTTCACTCAGTTTAATCCATTAGAAGGGTAAGTTGGTACTAGGTTATGAGCTTGTGTAGACTAGAGTCTGTATTGAAAACATCTTCGTTTGCTTATGTTTATAAGGACTGTACTATTTTTTTTTCTGAGACGTTAGTGAATTGAGTAGTTATTGTAACAAAAAAATGTGTTTTTCGACGTGAAACTGAAGATGATTGTTTTGAAGTGCAGAAATGGACCACGACAAGACAGGATGCCAAAGCCCACCTGAAGGTCCCAAGCTATGCATCAACAATTGCGGTTTCTTCGGAAGCGCTGCCACAATGAACATGTGCTCCAAGTGTCACAAGACTATCCTGTTTCAACAGGAACAGGGGGCTAAGTTTGCATCTGCAGTGTCTGGTACATCATCATCCAGCACCATCTTTAAGGAAACCTTTGCTGCTGCGCTGGTTGATACTGAAACCAAATCCGTTGAACCGGTGGTTGTCTCTGTACAGTCACCCTCTGTCCAAGTAGTGGTTCCAGAAGCAGCTGCATCAAAACCAAAGGAAGGACCAAGCCGATGTGCTACTTGCAGTAAACGGGTTGGTTTGACTGGATTCAAATGTCGCTGTGGTGACCTCTTCTGTGGGACACACCGTTATGCAGACATACACAACTGCTCATTCAATTACCATGCTGCTGCGCAAGAAGCTATAGCTAAAGCAAACCCGGTTGTGAAGGCAGATAAGCTTGACAAAATCTGAAACTCAGAACTCTGTTTTCAGGCACACCGAAGTTTCATTCGTCCTGTCCGTGTCTGGTTCAAGGTGTGTCGCATGTTAAAAAGGTTTTTTATATATATATGGTCGAAGAATGAAAGCGTGTGTTGATGTGTAGCTTCTTCCTTTCTCTCTGCAATATTTGCGGGTGTGAAACTTTCTATTATCTATGTTTGCAAGCAGGGAAGTCTGCTCTTAAAGAATATGCTTTCATGTGTTTCTCTTTCTTATGATTTATGAGCACTATGTTTGTTTATGTTTCATCCTTTTGGGTCTGTATCATATTGAGATTGTAACTTTAGCTATATTAAAGCTTTTCGTGTATGCTTGACTTTCAATGGAGGTTTTACTGATTCATTTTCATTTATATGGTTGGTGAGCTATGAAACTTCTGTGAAGTCGTGACCTTTAACATCTGGGTCGAGAAGACTCACGGGTTAGCGTTCTCTGGATTGTTAACCCTCGCTAGAAACTCCCAAAACTTATTAATATGTCTGCCGTTCATTCTATTGGTTATTCTTTATTATTTTCTGATACTGGTTGGAAGTCAGGGTTTGTAAGATGGACGAAGGAAGCTTGATGGATCGACCAAATATATAATTGGGTGAGCGGTATGAATGGAAAGCGAGATGTGAACTTGAAACAAATGCAGATGTAATGAGATGCGGTTTATAATATGAACTAAAGAATGAAAATAAATAATCTAAAAAGATAGATAAGGCGGAATCAAGCTGCTGGATGTGTATCACTTTCTGTTTTGATGAAATGATGATTGAAGTGGATCGAAATGGTGTTTTGCTTGCTAGTTATGTAACTCTCTCAAGCTTGGCCAATGGATGGGATGGACGAGATGGATTGATAGACACCACAAAGCTCTGTGAAAGGAGACTTTGATAAGCATGGTTGCTCAAGAGTTGCTTCTCACAACACTCTAAAGACTTAAACAATAGTTTTGTTAAAACTAGAAAACTGCATATTCATTCATAAAATTCAGTGTAAGGTTGTTTACAATGAAGCAAGGACTAGAGCTTTATAGGCTCGACAAAGACAGAATCTAACAGTCATAAAATGATAATAAAAAAAAATGAATTGAAATGGAATGCTTGGAGCCAAAGGCTTTGATGGCTCCTTGGATACTCGTCGTTAGGCTGATTTGTTGCCTATGGAGAAGATTGATCTTGTATCTGGATATCTTGGTGAAACATCCACGAAATAGTAGTCTCTGGCTGCTGATTAATCCCTTAAGGGTCTTGGTTTCTTCTGGTTCAAGGGAATAGAGCCATTGGTATTTGCTCATTAAGTGGTGAAGATTTTCTTTGAATGCATATGGTGTATCTGGATATGGAAAGTAGATGGGAAGGAGGATCCACCTGATCCTTTGGGCGCTGGTGCATCTAAGGACGTCTTCAATACCCTCTGTATGGATAAGAGTGTCTCTTGGCTCCCAAGGAAAGGTTTGGGTCGGACCAAATTGCATTGGTTGGAAACTTTCCATAATCGATGTCGGTTTGGCCGGTTTTGGGAAATTGATTGCATCTTGGTTTTCCATGAACAATTCTTCTAATTTCGGGATTTCTGGAAAGTTAGTAATCTCCTCTTGTAGCCCATGATTGATTCTTGAGAAGGTCGCTTCATAGTTTGGTTGAAAACCACTTATAAGGGCTGAGACTCACAAATGGATGGACTGCGAAACCTCCATTTTCTAAAATTCACAACTTTTTGGTTCGTTAATATTTTCTTGATATTAGAAGAGTCAGTGATTCCTTGATGAATAAGCCTTCTTCTAAAATTATTTCATGCCAAAATACCTTCTTGTGTTTGAGATATATGCCTCGGACTGAACCTCTATAGCTAGTATCGCCTAGATAGTTGGTCTGGCCGGTTTGATGAAGCACTGGACGAGGAATGAATTTGATGGCCGAATCATTCCCTCCCTCTTGTAAAGGTTTTGACTTAAAAACCGGATAACCTGCACCAAGATAGAGAAAGTCAGTTTTTATTCTCTTTTGAGATTTCAAAGTCTTACCTCAATATTGTTTCGGTTTGGGGATGAATTGTGCATCTGGTGGCTTTTCTTTGAAAAATTGGGAAATGATCACGCCTCTACCATGTACATGGTCATTGCATCTCTTCTGAATTTGATGGCCCTTTACACTTTTGTAGCCTCGTTTTTGACCATTATTGGAGTTGATTCTCCAAGCGACAAAAGAGTATCCGGTGGGGTTTCTTTGAAGCTTTCTTCTTTGAAACCTGAAAGATTTACAACATTCTGTACAAAGACCAAGTCAATTATATCTGATACTTGAGTTTCATGAACAAAATTTGTTATGGTCGAATTTACCTTAGTTGCATCAGCATGATGAAGAATGACATTCTTCTTTGGATAAGTTAGGTGGGATGGATGATTTTCTTGCAACTTTTTACCTTGGTTGGTATGATCACCTTCTTGTGATACATCAGTTCGGTTGTTATGTGCTTCTTGACTTATCACTGGATCAAAACATCTTGGTAAATACAAGTGTATTATACCAAAATAAAGAGATTTATAAACTGGTAAAACATTGAACACTTAACCTTTAAGTCGGCTGCGGCAGTAGTGATCTCTTGTACTTGCTTCAAGCTTAATTTATAATCTTCTTTTGACTTGACAAGAACAAGTGTATCATATCAAAGTATTGGGATGATAAGGACATACTACAACGAAGTATTACCTCAGTGTTGGTGGAATTGAATTCAAAATCACCTTGGTCTAGTTTTTGGTTAGAAACTACAAATATCTTGGTTGGTATTAATTCCTTTTGGACAATGTGATCTCCCTTAGTTCATGTACCTATTTCACTATCCCTTGGACATGAAAAGTATATTAATCATGTTATGAAATTGTTAAGAACATTCTGGTCTACAGTGAAGCTTACCATAGGTTTTGGCTCTTGAACAAAATATTGTGCAGTTTTCGGTCTTCACTTGTTGTGTGGATTTTGATTAGTTTCATGTTCAGGTTCAGTCCTTGGAACTTCAGTAAGCATATGTATCTCATCTGGTATCTATGTACCAAGAATATACATGTTTAAATGAGTATCTAAAGGTGGTGTTAAACACTTAACTTTGTAGGACATTCTCATAACTGATTTTGCTTCTTAAACAACATGAGTGGCACCATGTCTTGAGACTTCTGTTGGTCCATCACAAGGAATACATTTGGTGGTTTCTCTCCCTTGAGTTTCTGTTACTCAGTGCATGTTACAAGACCTTTTGACAAACACAAATGCATGACACTAAAATTGGAAACCAATAAATAAACTTGAAATCAACTACCACTCATTTTAGATAATTTAGTTTTATCTTCTTGTGAAAGTTTCTTTCAATACTTTCTCATTTGGACAAGTTACAGCAAGGTGTTCTTTTCTATGAAATTTAAAACTATCCTGCTCCTCCAAATTAGAGTAAGAAGACTTACCTTGGACTGTGCTGGCCGGGTTGGAAAACATGTATATCCATGAATTGGCTTCCGTAGGCAACATGGATTGCTTTGCGCATTGAGCTTCCTTCTGGTCCATTGGAAGGCTTGCTCATGGGGTGTCATCTCCGTGGGATATAGGCTCCTTAAAACCTGTAATAACACTCTTGAAAAAAAGATAAGTGCATCATACAAGTGGTAGATGATTCATGAACCATATCATCAAGTGTAGGACTTACCTTAGCCTTTACTTTCATAGTACTTTAATCTGGTTTTTATTTGGTCATGATCAAAGTGTTTTGGCCGAGACTTTTAATCATCTCCCTCGCCTTTGGGATGTCAATTTTATGGTCTAAGCAATGGACAATGGTGTTCCCCTGGTTTGGCTGAAAGTTGTATTGTTGAGGCAAGCCTCTTTGACTCTCTTGTGCTACAACTTTCCTTGCTTCTTTGGAGTCATGAGTTGGATACCTCCTTGGGTATAGTTCCTGGATTTCAAAACTTGTAAAATCTTTTGCAAAATCATCTCATGACTTCCTTAAGAGCTCTCCACGTTTTGATAGTTGGTTCCTTGTAAAACCTTCTATCATCCTCTTCCGGGACCCACCAGTTAAAGGCATCATCTCTAAGTTGATCAATGGCATAAGAAAAACTCTACTTTTTCTGGATGTTTTTATAGTAAAACCATTAATCAAGGTTTCTTTCCCACCTTAGATAATCTCTTTTTCTTGAAAAAGCAAAGAGTTGAACTTTATCATCAACATCATTATAATCAAACCGAGAATTGATAACAAGATGGTTATGGGTTTTAGAATTTGGATGTGGCTTGATCCTTGAAGGATCTGGTGGCTTTGGCTCAACATATGCAGCCTCTGTTGCATTCACAAATATTCTTTCTCCTGGTTGTATTCGTTGGCCTTGTGCCTTGTTTCTTTTCTCCAGTTGAGAAATCTGATCCTTGAGCTCTTGTAGAGCTGCCAACTGTTGGTTTAGTGTGGCATTTAGAGTTTGGCCGTGTTCTTCCTCTATCATTTCCTGAAAAAAATCTCAAAGAGCAAGTGAAGGCATCGAAAGTTCGAGTCGAACCAAAAGAAAAAAAATTCAGTAATGAAACTTAATTTAAACGGAGAAATTATGTAGTTATGAACCAAAATGAAATAAACTATGCAAATGATTTTTATTTTGGTTTTCTGGATGCAAGCTCGAAATAATCAATAGGGGATGCTATGAAAAACAAATGGAAAGAAAATATGAAAACAAACTAACAATTTTTTTTTTGAGTTTTCTTAATATACAAACAATTAAAACAATATGCAAAAATGATGTAAACTATGCTATTAAAATATTTATTTTTCTTTTCTGCTGCAAGCACGAAATGAAGGCAATATACAATGATAATAAACACAATGAAAGGGAAATATTAAATGCAAACTAACTCTGATATTTTTTTTTTGAATTTTCTTATGAATAAATGCAAGTAACCGAAAATGGAAATAAATATGTATGCTTGGACCTAAAATGATATAAACTATGATGGAATATATTTTTATTTTATTTTCTGGATGCAAGCAACTAAATGATGAAAAAATATGATATGCACGAAACAAAAATGATATGCATTTTTATTTTATTTTTAATGCAAGATTCAAACAAGAAACAAAAATGGAATGCATTTTTTTTTATTTTTCTAAATGGAAACAAATAGTTATATGAATGCAAACACGTTTTTATTTTATTTTTATGACTAATATGAATCATACAAAGAAAAAATTATTCCCCTACCTTACTCTTTTCTGGTGTCAATTTATAATAAACAAGAACACAAAAATGCAAAAAAGCAGTTTTTATGGGTTTTTTTCGATTTAATGATGAAAAAAATGCAAAGTAAATGTGATGCAAGGATAGATGGACCTGATTCAGGAGCTTTGAGCTCTGATACCAAATTATACAATCTGGAAATCAGGGTTTGAAAGATGGATGATGAAAGCTTGATGGATCGACTAAATATATGATTGGGTGGGCGATATGAATGGAAGCGGAGATGTGAACCTGAAAAAATGCAGATTTAATAAGATGGGATTTATAATATGAAATAAAAAATAGAAATAGACAATGTAAAATGATAGATAAGGCGGAATCAAGCTGTTGGATGTGTATCACTCTCAGCTTGATCAAAAGATGATTGAAGTGGATCAAGATGGTGCTTTGCGTGCTGGTTGTGTAACTCTCTCAAGCTTGGCCAATGGATGGGATGGACGAGATGGATTGATAGATATCAAAAATCTCTGTGAAAGAAAACTTTGATAAGTTTGCTTGTTCAAGAGCTGCTTCTCACAACACTCTAAAGACTTAGACAATAGTTTTGTTAAAACTAGAAAACTGCATATTCATTCATAAAATTCAAAGTAGGGTTGTTTGCAATGAAGCAAAGACTAGATATTTATTGGCTCAAAAAGATAGACTTAAACAGTCATAAATGATAAAAGGAAGAAAATTAATCGAAATGAAATGCTTGGAGCCAAAGGCTTTGATGGCTCCTTGGAAACTAGTTGTTCGGCTAATTTGTTGCCTTTGGAGAAGACTGATCTTGTATCTGGATATCATGGTGAAATATCCACGAAATAGGAGTATCTGGCTTCTTATTAATCTCCTACGGGTCTTGGTTTCTTATGGTTCAAGGGAATAGAGTCGTTGGTCCTTGCTCATTAAGTGGTGAAGATTTTCCTTGAATGCATATGGTGTGTCCAAATATGAAAAGTATATGGGAAGGAGGATCCGCCTGATCCTCTGGGTGTTGGTGCATCTAAGGACGTCTTCAATACCTTCTGGATGAATAATAGTGTCACCTGACTCCCAAGGAAAGGTTTGATTCGGACCAAATTGCATTGGTTGGAATCTTTCCATAATCGATGTTCGTTTTGAGAAACTGATTGCATCTTGGGTTTTCAATGACCAATTTTTTTTTCTGATTTCGTGATTTCTGGAAAGCTAGTAATCTCCTCTTATATCCCATTATTGATTCTTGAGAAGGCCGCTTTATAGTTAGGCTGAAATCTACTTTTATGGAATGAGACTTGCAAATGGATGGGTTGGGAAACCTCCATTTTGTAAAATCCCTAACTTCTTGGTACATTAATATTTTCTTAATATTCTAAGCCCAAGTGATTTCTTTATGAATAATGAAGAACCTTAGGAACGGATCACTCAGCCGGTACAGTTTGATATGAACTCCAATGGGAGAACTGACGGATTGTAAGGCCGCACAGTAGTGGCAGAAGGCTACATATATTCTCGGGGTGCCTAATCATTGCCTGATGTGACGCACATGTCCAATGAAGAAGCAAACTCGATCCGTTGCTTGATATGACTCAGAAGACCAGCGAGAAGAGGTATTTAACTCAGAGCTAACCACACCAATAAAACTAGAAATGTTCTAAGCAAAGAAAAGAAATTAAAAACTCAAAAGTTGAATGGAAAATCGATTGCTTTATTCAGAAATGAGATTACATACTTATAGAGTTCTGTGGTCAAAGAAAACAATAAAAGATTACCTAGAAAATGAAAACATTGACTAGAATGTGAAAGTCAGTCAATGGTGTGAAAAACAATGAAGACTGGTAGACATACCCTTCGGCTACTCTGGTCCAGATTCAATGAACCTTGAAACACGACCAACGGTAAGTAGAAGGACGTACGGAAGGTTGTCCATATGGTCGGTTGGGTGATTCTCACGGCCTGATATGGACCTAATGAAGGCTAAGTCATTTGAAAGCTTCAATAGCATTGCTTTAGAAAGATTTGGATGCTCAAAGTTCATGAACTGATCGAAGTGTCGGATCAGTTCATCAGTACGGTTGCCGGTACGTTCCAAATGTGCAAAAAGAGAGAAACCATGGTCGGATTCTGATTCCACTCATTCTAAGTCGATTCTGGCTTGACCGTTGGTCATAGGAGGGCGAGTTGGTCGGTAAAGACGAGCTCCAGTTTGGTCAATTCGGTTGTCTGGTCGTGGTTCCTGCTGAAGTTCCATTCCATACGTACACGGGTCGATCCGGTACACGGCCCAGTCCGTCTGTGCGGTACGGTCAGAAAACTAAACCTCGGTTGAAATGTTGGGGACGTCCTGATCTTTGTGCTGGACTGGTTCCATGGACTGATCCGTGGACTAGGGAAAATCATTCCCTCCTTTAAAAGGATTTTTTCACAAATCCAGATCATCTACAAGAAAAGGAGAAAGATCAAAAACATTAAAACTTGAAGAGACGTCATATTTACCTTGAATATCAAGCTGGTAAGCATTGTCATTGATCTTTTTGAGAATCTGAAATGGACTATCGACCCGAGGCATGAGTTTGGACTTTCTTTATTCTGGAAATCATTCCTTCCTTAAGTGAACACAAACAAGATCAACCTTCTTGAAAATAACTTCTTTTCTTTTGCATATCTTTTGTAGCCCTCAATCTTAGCTTCAATATTGGTCTGAACTTGCTCATGTAGCTTATTGTTTGTATCCGCCTTCCTCTTGCCATCTGTACTAACTCATTCACTCAAAGGCAAAGGTAAAAGATCAAGTGGAGACAAGATATTAAATCCATAAACAACCTCAAAGGCGATAATTTAGTAGCTGAGTGCATAGTATGATTATAAGTAAATTCAACATGATGCAAACAATCTTTCCAAAGTGTAAGATTCTTGTTTTACCAAAGATCTAAGCATTGCGGACAAAGTGCAATTCACTCCTTCAGTCTGACCATCGTTCTGTGGGTGACAAGAAGTAGAAACATTGATTTTGTTCCTAAATTAGACCACAAGGTTTTCCAAATAGCTAAGGAACTTAGCATCACGATCAAAGACAATGGTCTTAGGCATTTCATGCAATCTAAAATTTTCTCTAAAGAATAAGACAACTATCAAAGAAATTAAGGATAGCTTGAGTGCTAGAATTCTTGGAATGAATATTACAAGGGATATGAATCATGGAGTATTAATCTTATCTAAGGGGAAGTATCTAGAAAAGGTCCTAAAGAAATTTGGTATGTTTGAAGCTAGATCAGTGGTTACTCCTATGAATTCTTATTTCAAGCTAAAGAGTTTACATTCTAAATAAAGGAAAGAAGAGTACGAGCATGGACAACCTGATGTACGCTATGGTTAATTTGAAGCATGATTTAGGATTTGCAGTGGGTCTAATTAGCAAGTTTATGACTCGCAGGGAGAATCGGGAAGCTGTAAAATGAGTTATACGATATGTACCAGGTGCTTATACTCAGAGTCTAACATTTAAGAAATATTTAGAGTTCATAATTGAGGGTTATTCAAATTCGGATACAAACAAGATAGTGTAAGGATACACTCTGACTCGCCAAACGTAATTGCTCTAGCTAAAAATTCAGTTCATCACGAGAGGACTAAGCATATGGACACTCAATTAAAATTCATGAGAGACATTGTATCTAATGGCATTGTCAACCTAGCAAAGATTCATACATCAAAGAACCTAGCAGACTTTCTAACGAAATGTGTACTTGGCACCAAGTTTCAGCTCTGCAGTGATTTGTTAAAAGTGTGCTAAGCAGCAGAGCAGCTATAGGTAGCTCGGGTGAAGTCATCCTCCAGAAAAAAAAACAAGTTTCAAAAATTGAGTTAGTTTTCTGGAGTTAAACAAATATTTCTCCCATATTTGTTAAGGAGTAAAGACGACTAAGGGGTGGAGTTATTTGTTGAGGAACGAAGGTTGGAGTAACCTTCGTAAGGTTTCAGGTGGAGTAGTCCGAGACAGATTGGTTTCAGGTAGAGTCGTTTCAGGAAAGGGAGAGTTCAGAGGAGATCTTAACAGTTGCAGAGGCAACAAACACAGGCTAAACCTACAGAGAAGACAAAAAGTTAGAGAAAACTTAGATCAAGACCAAATCTAACTCTTAACAGCTACACCACAGACATGCATGTGAAGAATGGTTCAAGAAAGATGCCTTTGGAAAACATGAAGAGATTTATCGTGAAGGTGTGAGAAGAATCTAGCACCAAGAGGAGGTCTGAGGAAGATCGGAAGATGAGGAGTCTCAAAAGATTACTCGGAGAGTTGGAATTAGTTGTGGTAACTTGAATAAAACACCAAGTAAGATGTTTGGGATTGACCGTAGAAATATCTCAAGTAAGATTTGAGCTCAGATTGTTGGGCTTGACTCTAGACATAATTATAATCTTGGGCTTTTTGTCGTGGGCCGAAGACCAAGAAACATGAGAGATGATCAACATGGGCCGAAGTGGCGATTGGTCCATCCTTCAAGCCTCATGTTTTAATAGAGCTGACATGGTCATCGTCTTCATCATCCTTATCCGCCAAACCAGAATTCAACCTGAAACAAAAGAGAAATAAAGTTAGAGAGAGAAAACAAAAGATCAAGCTTGATGAAGAAGAGTTCCAGCTATGTATCCTTGCTATTAGCTCGTGTTTGTAATTTGATTCACCTAGCTTTTAATGGAGATTGTAATAGGCTTGAATCTAGATTTTGGTAACGTCTCTTGACGCCACGAAGTGTGTAGTGGTGTATCTTTCTCTTTGATAGTAAATATTTGGGAGGATGGTCTCCCGCGAGAAATAGCAGCCGCTGGCCGTGAACTCATTAAATCAGTTGTGTTCATAGCATAGGATCAATCTGGAGTTCGTCCATTGACCAAGTTCAATCACAATTGATAGTCAACAGCTATGAACGAAGGAAAACAGAACGAAACGTTAGAAAACACTATTTATCTGAACGTGAACGAGAAGAAGTCAATAATATATTTTTCTTTTTCTATTTATAAGAAACAGTTTCCCACCAAGTTACAAACCAAGAGTGAACAAAGTTTCCCAGCAAATGAGAAAACATTATGTTTTGGGTTTTTTTTGCATTATTTCATGTTTGGTGAGATAGGCTACTTAGCCAATGGCTAGGCCCTATAAAACTTTTGTTTTCTCATGCAAAATTAGTAAAAGAAAATTCATTAAAAAAAAAGCAAAACAATAAAATCGTGAAAATATAATAAAATGATGGATTTTTGTAAAGAAATCGCAAACAATTTGTTCATAGATACCAATCAAACTCATTTCATTTGTTGAAAGTTAAAGTAAGTTTTGCGATATTTTAAATTGATACTAGGTGATTACCCACGATTTCGTGGGAATACATATTTTTCAAAATTTAAATGTTATTATTAAAATCTAAAAAAATATCTTTTTGTTATGTATTTTTATAAAATAAAATTCAATATATATTTTAAAATATCCTAGTACTTCTAAAATATAAAATATGACTAATTAGACTAATTTATATACTTTCTTTTATTTTCAAATGAAAACTATTCTAAAGTTAGCCAATGTAACTTTAAATCTAGCTTGATTAAGATTATGTGTGATATAATAATAAAACTTTTATTTTTTTTGTTTTGATATGTTTATTTGTCCAACTTTAAGAAGAAATGCATTTTAGTTTGCAATAAAACATAAGAAAAGCAGCTAGATTTTAATTATGTTTCATTTCTAATTTTTTTTCTTTTATTATTGATTTTTTGTTCACACAAATATATCACTTAGATGTAAAATGATTTGTTATTAAACAACTATTATATATGTTCAAAAATAAAAATATTTCAATCATTATATATACATAAATATACATATATAAAAACATCTCAAAGATTCTCGCAAGAAAGTTACAGTAAACTTTTTTATATAGTATATAAATACATAATTGATATAAAGAAATCAAGAAACATATATTCTTTCCATAATTGTTTCTGTTTGTTTTCACAAATATTTATTTGTAATATTGTTTGGAAACTGATGTTAATTATTTCTATAGTTATTATTTTCAAATATGACAAAATTAAAATTAAAATTAAAAACATTAACCAATCAAATTATAGCATTTTTAAGATTTCATGTATGATTGACATATAAGTAAAAATTACTTAAAATGACTTCTCTTTTAGATTTTAATATATAGTGAAATTTTCTACTTCAGATATGAGTGACATATAAACAAAAATCTCTTAAATGAATTCTCTTTTTATGTATAATGGGATGTGAGATTCAATAATTTTGTTATATGAAATAACGTGTTTCTTTTTGTACAAAATTTTTTAAATCAACAACTATCACACATTACAAAAGTTTATTACACCACAAAATACATATCATTATTTTGTAAATAATTTTCCTTTACACTCAATTTACATTATATTTTCAATCAACCCATCAATTTTAGAACTTATCATTTTTATCTTCCTTATTCAATTTGTATTCATGTTTTGCAAACACATAAAACAATTAATTCACAGTTACAATAATACTTGAAACATATATATTTCGTCAAACAAATAAAAAATTTAAGTAAGTAAAATAAAAAGAAACAAAAATACAAAAACAATTTTTCTTCTTCACTCATGTTTTTATTTATGTCTCTTTTTTATATTAACAAAATAAGTATGCCAATTTATTATAATCAAAGCTATATAAAATAGATGAAATACTCTATTAATCCGTGAATTTTTCTATTAAAGTACAAATAATATAATGTTTCTACTTTTTCAATTTTATATTATAATAAACTTTTTAATTGATTAATATTATTTTAATAACTTACCATATAATTTTATTATAGCCGAAGCTATAATAATTATATTAATAGAGTATTAACTCTAGTCTCGTATCAATATAATGTTTTTTTTTAATTTTTTTATTATGATAAATTTTCATTTTAAAATTTATTTTAAACAACTTACCATATAAATTTCAGTCTGTAAATATAGAAATATTTTATTTATTTTTGAAAATGATAATTCAACTATACTATCAAAAAATCATTGAAAAAATGACTGAAATTTTTGAAAATTGTATATTTGATTGTTTTGCATTCATTGGACACATATTTTGCAAATATATGTAGAGAGTGAGTGGTTTAAGAAATATTATTAGGTTTAAGTTAATTAGTTTTTTCAACTCTATGATTATTTATTCATTATTAATAGATATATGTTTAAAACGGTTTTTATAATTATTTCTATAATATAATATGTATTTATATGTATATTATAATTATTTATAATGTAATATATGATATTTAATTAATTCCATAAAAAATATGTTAATTCATCTATATTTAAGAAGTTTAATTCCTTGTTTGGCAATATAAATTATATAAGGTAATTCTGAGATTAGTTACCTATTTAAAACTTTAATTAAATAAATGAAAATTCAAATATCAACCAATCAAATTAAGAGAATTAATTTTAAACTTCACCAATGATCGACACCTATGCAAAAGTCACTTAAATGACTTCTCAATAAATATATAGTATGATTTTCCCATTAAAAGAAAAAACAAAATTATTCTGGACTGTTTAAACTTAAAAACCAATGTTCAAAAAATCGCTAGGCGATGACTAAGCGCTTTATAGAGGACTAGCGACTAGGCGGATTATTCGGGGCCCAGGCGATGCCTAGGCGTTAACGAATTATTGATTTATTATATATATATATATATATATATGAAATTTATATGAAATATTTTATTTTTTAAATAAAAATATAAAATTATTGTGATAAATTATCAAAATTAGATATGCAAAATAAAATAAATTAGATAAATTTGTGAATATATACTAACATTATTGCTTAAATTAACATATTTAGACTAATTTAGATCGATTTTAACTGATTCTGAATAATTTCAATCGACTAGAATCGTATAAATCAATATAAATCGGATTTAAAAAAAAATCATTTCGGAGAGGACCGAGTTGCCGCCTAGGTGCCACCTATACCGATTTTTAGAACCTTGCTTAAAACAAGTTCCATCTTCCATCTAGACGCATCGGCTTCTCAGTCTCTCTCCCTATCTCTATCAACAAGTTACTTTCCAAATTCCTTTTTTTGTTTTGTTTTTTGCCTTACGTACTCGATGTTCTTTCTTCAACTTTTCTACTCCTGGATTGATTCCATATCATCTACCTGAGTCTAGTTTCAAAATAAATAAATAAATTGAGTGTTTACCTTCTTCAAACTGCTAGAGAACATAAAATCGGAGGTTTTTAATTTGCTGGGATTATTTTTTGTTGTGTTGGTTTATATTTTTATGGGAAACTATTTTCGTAAAAAATAGAAAAAGGAAAGGCACATTCATGACCTCTCCTGGTTCGTACAAAAACAAAGGTGTGTTCTTCTTACGTTACATTCATGTCTTCCTTCGTTCATACTCACATGCTTAGTTCTTACACATTTTTGGATTAAGGATAATTTTCGAATTATTTTTCTTTATCAGAACAAAAAACAAAGAGGTTTCATAAGATTCTGAGTAGTTTTATGTCACTTGACATCAACTTTGTCGAGTTTTTCTTTGGTAGTTGACGTTAACCAAACTTTCAATTGATAGAAAATTTGTTGTAACCAAATTTCTCTTCATTAATTTCTTCTTTATTATCTTTAATTTATAATGCTTATTTTCTTTCATTTCTTTTCTCTATTTAAAGATAGGAGAAAGTTTTAGTCTTTTGATCAATGATAATATGTTCTTGGAACCCTCTAGGTCTGTGGACGCATGACAAGAATCAACACTACATTGGAGTTTAACTAACCGAGAATCATTTACTTTTTGCTAGATTCTGTATCCAAATACATTCTTTTATGTACTTGTGAAGCACAGAACACACAAGAAACTTCAGTAACATCTCTTAATGATGTCTGAAGGTGGCTACAACAAAGAAACTCCTTGTGATTTTCCAAGAAACCCTCTTTGCATCTTCCTAAGTGATTTCAGGTAAAAAAAATATTTGTTTTGGTAAAACTATGTTTTCTTACATGATCATAAATAAACTTGGAAATTGGATTTTCTTTCGTGTATCAGATCAGTTTTGAAATTTGATGAGCTCGGTTTGGATATAGCACGAATAGCTTTACCTGCAGCACTTGCCTTAACAGCTGATCCTATTGCATCTCTTGTGGACACAGCCTTCATAGGCCAAATAGGTATTAACACCAACAACAACAAAAAAGTCTTATCATTTGATTATTTTTGTTTAACCTTTGGTTTCTTATTTTGGTGATGATTTACAGGTCCTGTAGAGCTAGCTGCAGTTGGAGTTTCAATTGCTTTGTTCAACCAAGTTTCAAGAATCACTATCTTCCCACTCGTTAGCATCACAACTTCCATTGTAGCAGAGGAAGATGCCTGTAGTAGTCAGGAAAACACAGTCCAAGATCACAAAGAATGTATTGAAACTGGTTTTAACAACACAAAGGAGGAAACTCAAGAACTGATTCCTGAAAACAATAAAGGTTATTTATTTAAATATTCTTTGCAACATCATCACTACTTGATTATTTGATTTCTTGAAAGTACTAATCACTAGTTTGTTTGATCTTTCTTTCAGATTCTGTATCAGATGAATCTAAAATCACTTGCAGTATCTATAGTGTTAGTAAACCTCCAGTCAAGAAAAGAAACATACCATCAGCTTCATCTGCTTTAATCATTGGAGGGATTCTTGGTCTTCTTCAAGCTGTGTTTCTTATATCCACAGCCAAACCTCTCTTGAGTTTCATGGGAGTTAAACACGTAAATCATCGATCTTGACTCGATATATATATGAGTGTTATGTGATTGAAAATCTTTTAAACGTGGTTTAGATCATTACAGGGATCTCCAATGTTGGGACCTGCTCAGAGATATTTATCTCTAAGATCACTTGGTGCACCTGCTGTTCTTCTCTCACTTGCGACACAAGGTGTTTTCCGTGGATTTAAAGACACAACAACTCCATTATACGCAACTGGTAATATAAACATTATCTTCATTAATGTGATCAAATTTCTTGAAACCTGGCTTTTGTCTTGTATTAATCTCTTCCACAGTGATTGGAGATGCCACAAATATAATACTAGACCCGATCTTCATATTTGTTTTTCGTCTAGGCGTTACAGGAGCAGCTACTGCTCATGTCCTATCCCAGTGAGTTTAGTTTCACATTTTTTTGAGGCTTGTTTTCTCTAAAAATCTACCTTTTCTACAAGGCTTGTTTATATATGTTCATTTTCAGATACCTTATCTGTGGAATACTCTTGTGGAAATTGATGGGTCAAGTCGATATATTTAACCTGAGTACCAAACATCTTCAGTTCTCTAGATTCATGAAAAATGGTATTGCAAATGCTAAAATTTTCAATAGTGAAATCTCTGATCGAAAACATTCTTGTCTTGTGTTTTTTTCTCTTTCAGGCTTTCTTTTACTGATGAGAGTAATAGCGGTGACATTCTGTGTAACGCTTTCCGCATCACTAGCTGCACGAGAAGGATCCATTTCCATGGCAGCTTTCCAAGTTTGCTTGCAGGTTTGGTTAGCTACCTCACTTCTTGCAGATGGGTTTGCTGTAGCTGGCCAGGTTTAGCCCTTGAGATCTCTCTCTCTCCTTATTCGACTAAGTGGTTCTGCATTTTAACAAATGTGTCTTCTTAAAAGGCATTACTAGCGAGTGCGTTTGCTAAAAAGGACTACAAAAGAGCTGCAGCTACCGCCTCCCGTGTATTGCAGGTACATTATTATGACCTTAAGCATACAAAAGTAAACCAAAAACTAAAAGGAAAGGCTAAATCTTGTGGCAGTTGGGGTTGGTTCTTGGGTTTCTACTCGCGGTTATACTTGGAGCAGGATTGCATTTTGGAGCAAGACTATTCACGAAAGACGATAAAGTTTTACACCTCATTAGCATTGGACTTCCGGTTAGTAATTTTAACTTCCCCTTAAAGCCCTTAATCAAAACCAAGATTAATATTGTGGCTAAAACTGGCTCTTGTTTCCTAAAGTTTGTGGCAGGGACACAGCCAATCAATGCATTAGCGTTTGTGTTCGATGGCGTTAACTTTGGAGCATCTGATTTTGGTTATGCCGCAGCTTCACTAGTTATGGTGGCTATAGTTAGCATTTTGTGTTTGGTCCTACTCTCGTCCACTCATGGGTTTATTGGACTTTGGTTTGCTCTCACCCTTTACATGAGTCTTAGAGCAGCTGTTGGATTCTGGCGGTAAAAAAAATCTATGAATCTCTCTATTTCTTGTAGTGAAATAGGTTAAAAAATTTCTTTTAACAGAATGTGATTTGGAACTGTAACAGGATTGGGACAGCAACAGGACCTTGGTCCTTTCTCAGGAGGTAAAAGAAGGAGAACTAAAGTGAAGGGGCATGTTTTAATTGTTCTTTGATCCCTTTTCTAATGAGCTTGTAATGGAATAAAATACAAAGAATATGAATTTAGAGATGCAATTTATTATAGTGAAATTTGCCAAAACGGAAAAAAAAATTAAGATTCTTTGTTCCTTTGGTATAAAACCAACTTGACCTTGTTCCTATAGTATAATTTTTTTCATAATCTCAAAATTAACTCTAAACTAATCTAATTAAACATAGCTTGTAAATTCAATTGAATTTATAAAAAAATATTAACTAATTAAACACAAAGAAACATATTAGAAAGGTAAAAAGAGTAAAATCAAAAAGAGTACTAAATAACCAAAATTTTTGTAAACTCTAATTTTGTTTCGCTTTCTCAGCCTCTCTAAATCGGCTAAGCTATCTTTTTCCATACCAAAACCATTCTTTTTAAATCATCTAATGTAGAACTCGATTCCAATAACAGTAACCTACCTCCTTTGTCATTAGCCGAAAATGCTCATCTTATTGTTGCACCAAATTCCCATACATCCCATGTCTTATGTATGTACATTATAGAAGAAGAATTTGTGAAAATCACAAGAAAAAAAATGGAGAAATCATGGTTTGATGAAGAAGAAAAGGTTAAATCAATTTTGTTATGATTTTTTGACAAGGAAATCGGCCTCTACACGTTTCGGAAAGTTAGAAAATTACAAATATTTTTGGAATATTTTCATAACTGACTTTCCAAAATTTTCAGAAATCAGGCTTTCTTATCCGTGGAATGTACCTTCTAGCTACGTAGAAACCAGACAACAATTCCATAAGCAAATTCTACTACATGTAGCCTTTTGAATTATGTGTAGATTTCATATTCCAACAATTTTAGAATTGTTCATAAAAGTAGAAGCTTCATCCAGAGAAAATATAGCAACATTTACAAGGCATAGACTCTGCATTCTTCATATATTGAATTAATTTAAAAGTAGAATATCAGTTCTATAAAAAGTAGATTAAATTGTTTAACGTGAAATTCAATTTCTACCATATGTTGGGTTTGTGAACGTTCATGTCTAACTCTTTATTGTCTGATACACTGATATTATCCACTTTAAGCCTAAGAGACAAACCCACATAAATTTACTTTTGGACTCTTTACCAAAAGACCTCATACTAATCAGAGTTAGACATCTATTATATATTAGATAATATTTGACTAATATTCTGTTGTGAGACTTAGATTGACATCTCTTATTCTCCCTCTTAAATCAATGACCACATTCATCTTTTGTATTTCCTCTAGTGAATCATTTTGGCACCATTGTGTACCCTTAATCACAAGGTTAATTTGAGTTACTAAAAGGTTGTTCTTCCCACAGCTAAACTTCCAAGATCTTTTGACTAGTTTATGCCACATACCTCTTATTTTTCTATTTGAAGGCTTTCATTCCTACTCGAAAGGTATTTTTTTTTTTTTTTGTAGATTTTTGTCATACCGCTCTGATACCAATTGGTTGGTTTGTGAAAGCTTATACTTTTTATTGTTCGATTAGTATGATATTATCCATTTTATGCCTAAGAAGCAAGTCCTCATGAATTTATTTTTGGACTTTTTCCCAAAAAGTATCGTACTAATCGGAATTGGACATCCTATTATATATTATACATTATTTTTATAACAGCATGTTCCCGTTTAATTTATGTTTTTAGTTTCTTTAGTAATTTTATGAATTACAAAGAAAATATGGTTTGTTTCAGTGATGTATCTAGATAAATATTAGCTCAACATAATTAATTGATCTTCTCTATAAAAAATCAGATCAAGAAAATATTTGGATCCAAATCAAAAATGGTTCATAATTTAAAGTCGATCTAATCGTTTAAAAAATTGAACTAGCCTAAACAAAAATTTTCTATAACTCCCGCCTAGTGATTTGTTGAACATTGTTGTGTGATAAAGCATTCACCTTCAGGTGGTTTTGTTGATCTTCTTTTAGGTAGTAGATGCAGGATCTCATTCGCTGAAAATGATATATCAATTTACTCTAGCTCCAAAGTATGACTTCCTCCAAGAAAAAAACATGGAGTTTCGTTCTCTTTGTTGAATAGTGACAATAAGAATATTAGTGGTCTTGGTTTGAGGATTATCGCTCACCCTTGTGGAATAATTGCAGAGCAACAGCTTCGCTGTGACGCTGGTGTCTTGGAGAAGCTTGTTATCCTTCTTGATGGTTCTCTAAGCCAAAGAGAAGCTTTTATTGAGTCTTCAGCCATGGGATTTAAGGATAACCATGAAGTTGTTTCGCTGTTTGTTGTACTCGACGGTGGGAATTTTGTAATTGAGTTTACAAAGGATAGGTATCCGAGGACGAGGCTGCTTTCTTGTCTCTGCTTAGCTTTCATGTACAATATTTGTCTGTCTTATTTGGTCAACATGGGAACCATATCAAAGTTTGATAACTACTCTGATTGAGCTTCTTGATGACCCTGGAGATGATGCTGCCTTGGGTTTATTTTCTATACTCGTCGAAAAATAGGATCTCCAGCAACTAGCTTACGAGGCAGTGCAGTCAAGACCACTGTTGACATAAGACAGAAAATGAGCTCCATTCTAAAATTCCCAAGGGTTTGTTTTTGTCTCTAGCTGAACTTTGTTCAAAGCTTGAGTATTGCAGATGTAGCTTCCTGTCATTGCAGTTTTGCTCCCATCTTCGTTAGTACTTATGTTCTTATATTGTGCCGAATCTGTTTTGTCTTTGTCTCCTTCTACTAGGTGATAACCTTCTGACTGATGCGCTTAGACACAAAAACGTTCATGTAAGAGCTGCAGCGTGCATTTTCTTTAGAAACACTTTTCGATCAATCAAGGTTTGTTAACACTATACATTTCCCTTTTGGATACTATGGGGCTGTTTGCTTCATCATCTATCATCTTCATCCAAATGATCCATTTATATGATCCATCCAGATGATTCATCCAGATTTATGGGATCGTTTGTTTGTCCATCTATATGGTTCACCTAGATGAATCATCTAGATGAGTTTTACTTTTAATGTCTAAACAAACAAAATTCTCATCTACATCCAGATGACTCATCTGGATGGTGAAAAAAACATGCCCTATATGGATTCAAATCTGTCTTGTGTTAAGTAGTAAGCCCACCTGAGACATGTCCTTTAGAATTTGAGTGCATGACTTTTCACCAACAATCATGTTACGCTTCCTTTGGTTCAGTTATTGCATGGTCCATTGCCCTTGTCCAGGTACCTCATTTTGAAGTGATTTTGTTGTCTGGCAGAGCCAATTTGTATGTATATATGGTTAATCAGGCTGCTCTGAGCAATATAGTATTGGATTTTTCATCTCCTAGGTCAGCATTTATAGAGTATGGAGGGATGAAACAGCTTATTGAACTTTCAAAATCAATGGATGCTAACACTCATTGTAGCTCTTTACCGGGTCTGAGGAATCTCATGTTTCTTGCAGATAATAAACATAAAGAACTCTTTTATTCAGACATCAAGGCTCAAGGATTTGCTTGCATTATCAGTGGTAAATCCTTCTAAACCAAAACCGTATATAATTCATCTTATATGCTCAAATAACAAAAAAAAAAAAAACACACTGCCCCCTCAGATCTTGAGCCTCCGATATAAGAGCAAGCTTTGGCACTCCTTCGTAATCTTGTTGACGGATGTATCAACACCATTGAGTTTGTGTTTAATTAGGATGGTCTAATCTTATATACTGTTGGAAGACAATTGTGGAAAGCTCCAAAAGCTCAAATGGTAATACAAGTAAACCCTAATTAGAACGCTTACCATAATAATATATTAAAAGAGCGCTGATAGACATGTTTTTCTTCCTTAGGGAATGTATCACTACAAAAAAAAACATGGTAATTTCTGACAGAATTTTCGAGGGAAAAATACTCGTCAAAATTTTTTGAGGAATTTATGAAGAATGTAAAATTTTACCGTTCGTTGCTATTTTGTTGGAAATATCTAAGGAATTTTCGACGAACAATTTTCGTCGAAAATAATATACGAGATACCCACGATTCATGAAAATGTGAAAGAATTTGGGGTATAGGTTTGGGGTTTAAGCTTCCGACGAATTTGGATTTCGGATATGAAATATTGAAAATAAATGTTAAACCGGATACGTACAAAATCACCATAACATATATTAAGTGATAAATATGATGTGGTTAACAATCGCTCAATTATTTTAAAGCTATAAATTCTCGCGATGGATGCATAGATGGATACATAACCTTTCTCATTAACACTTGTATACTTAAGTAAACACTTCCGATGATTCATCTTACAATCTTGAATTTTTATGTTTTCAAGTGTTTTCAAACATTTTGAAATAAACACGTAAATATCATCAATATATATTCAATGAATATTGTCAGTCTGTTTATGTTATCTTTCGAAACCCCAATGCATACTTCGTCGGAATTTCTTCGGAAGATGGTCAGAAATTTCCGATGAGTTTCCACCGAATTTGTTTTTTTTTTTCTCGCCAATAGAAAATCATGCAGAGAATATACCATATCCACAGGAATTCATCAATATTTTTCGAAGAATTTCTGACGAATAGGATAGTCATATATCAAAAATTGCCAACTCTCGCTAAGTAAAAATTCAAAAACTCTAACGAAAATGGCATATTCATTAGAAATTCGTCGAAAATTGAAATTACCACAAAAAAAAAGACTGCTTAATCTTTCGTGAACTGCCAAATTAAAAAAAAAACTGACGGATTCCCAACATATTTAATCCATATGAACTTTTAACATAAAAACTGAAAAAATCTTCTTTTTCTTCTTCTTCTTTTTCTCCTAACTCTCTTTTTCTCTCTCAATTGAGAACAGCCGCGAATCCTTCCACCAAACTCTTTCTTAAATCATGGTTGTCATCTATTATCATCTCATTCATATATGTTAGGTTATTAGAATTAATAGATTTTTGGGATTAGAATGTTAGAAATGAGTTAGGTTGTTTGATTTAGTATGTTAGATTTGTCTTAGAGTTGTTATTTTTAAAATTTTACATGTTAGATTTAGGATTTAAGCACTTTTTTACTGTTTTTTAATTTTTATTGTTTTTTTTCTAAAACTTTTTATGGTTTGATAAAATATTTTAAGCTTTTATAAAACACGTTTATGTTTGTTGTAATTTTACTAAACGTTTTATGTGTTTTAGAATTTATAAAATGTTTTTTGTTATTTGTTTTTAAAAAAATTAATAAATACGTATTTCAATTTGTAAAAACGTGTTACTTTATAAAATTAGAATTTAAAAAAATGTTTCAACTTCTTAAAAAAATTTCAAATTTATTAAATTTTTTATGTTTTTAAATATATATAAAACATTCACTTTTTAAAAAACATTTTTGATTTAAAAAATATTTAAAGTTGTTTTCTAAATTTTTTTATTTTTTTTTAAAATAATGATATTATAAAATCAATTTTATTATATATATATATATATATATATATATATATAAACAATTCTAATGTTTTTTTTAAAAACTAATTAATTAATTTAAATATTATATTTTCAGTAATTGTTCAAAAATAATTTACAAAACTTTCGACACATATTATCCGTCAAAAATTTCTGATGTATAATATTTGTTGGAAAATTTTGACGGATAATATTCATCGATATTGTGTCATAAATTTGTTAGTGGAAGATTTGCCAGAAATGATTTTTCCGACGAATTTCCGATGAAATCTTTCTTAGGAAACAATATGTTTTCTTGTAGTGCGTGTGCTCACGAATGCGTGGTGAGTGGCACCGATTTAAATAAAGAAGTGGTCATGCAGCACCTGGTTCCTAAAGGGGAAGCTAAATCAGACAGTTTCATGCTTAAGGTTTTGCAGAACCACTAGAGTAGCCTCACTAGTCCTTCAAGTCCTGGTGCACTTAATCGGCATGTGAAACTGTGGAGTGATGGTATCATTCTTCAGTTAAAGAGCATGGTTAATGATCCCTGCCATAATGTTAAGGTCATAAAAAGGCGTAATTTAGAGCAGTTCTGATTTTTACTACCTTGTTTTATGTTTCAATCCTTTTCTGCTTGCAGATTCGCATCAGAACCGTGTTAGGCTGATCAATGTCTTGTGGAGATAATTAACAAACGCAGAGATTTTGATACACCCAGTCTCCCACAGACTATATACATTGGGCATATCAATAGTTATTTACCTTTGATTCAGTTTTCACCATGTAGCAAAAGAGAGACAGAACCTCCAGTTCCAGACAAATACCATCCAACAGGCACTTACTTTCTCAGGCCTGTTCTTCTTGTTTCTGGTTTCCTAAATTGACCATAAATGAAACTGTAATCTGGGCACTTAAAAGCATAATGATAGGGATACAATACTGTTTTGTTAAATAGAATAGAAAATGGAACACAACAAAACAGTATTGTGTCTGATTAAGTGTGCAGGTCAGAAAGAGTTGTAGTGTTGTAACATTAGTTGTGCCACACTTGGATTAGATCCGCCATATTTTTTTTTCTTTTATATCTTCTTTCCTAATAAAAGAACTTAAATTGTTTGTAATATTTGAGTTTACATTTTATTAAATTTTAAAACACATGAGTTTTGTATTTATATTTTTGTCGATGGTATCTATAAATATGGTAATGTCTCAATTTACTTTCTAGTGTTTTTTTATCGGGTAAATAACATATTTTCACACCATATGTATCATATAGTAACGAATGCACAAAATCTTTTAACCTTGTTCTAATTCCACGTATTAGAAGTATTAAAACCTATCTCTTCTTAATCCAAAAAATCAAAACCCATATCTCCATTAGAAGTATGGGCACACTCACGGATCCCATCGAATCCGGCTATTTTTCCAACTCAATCACTTTTCGCAAATATGGATCATTTGGTTTTGGAGAGTTTCACCGCATCAATAAGATCATCAATTTACGTGGATTTTATGGTACATTTAGAAAGCACGAAACAACAAAATTTTTAGTAACATAGATGTGATCCTAGAGATACTCTAATAAAGGTGGAAACAGAATCATTACTTTGGGCTGAGTCACATGATTCACTCACACAGAGGATTTTACATAGGATGACGAAGGTGTCAACTTTACCACTTCTACAGAGTAGATGTGTTTTACGGATTGGTCATGGAAAGCTCAATTTTTCTTGGAACGAGGTTGGTATAGTACACTAAAAGGCTTTGATGGTCTAATGGGGGCAGGGAATCCAGAGTCAGTCTTTCAGCACTTCATTCAGAATTAAAGGCTCTCAACAATAGAATCTATGAGGAATCGTGACAGTTTAATATTACATTTGCAACGAATTCTTATTAATTGGTGAAGATGGCTTTAGACCCAGAAGAAGGACCAACTTTTGCAAGTTATTTGGAAGATATCAAGGTCCTGAAAATGAGTTTCCACAGTTCAGAGATCATTCATATACCCCGAACGCAAAATTCAAAGGCGGATAACTTTGCATTCAGTACCACGAAGCAAACATCTTTTGTGAACTCCTTCACATAGAGAGTTACCACTATGATTTACAGAGTCTTCATGACTTCTGTTTATATTGATAACAAAAAAAAGCTAAGGGGTTCTTACCTATACATTTTTATGGTGAAGTTCATACCATAGTTTTTGAAGAACAAATATCTGAACTTACACATGTGATCTTAAAATTCATATCAGGTATGTAAAAGACGTAACTATCATGGCAATTTTCTGGTTAGTTTCAGTATTTTGATATACTAAAAGTATGATTGGTAAAAAAATATAGAGTAAATGAGAGTAAATTAAACTAGAGTAAATAAGAAAAATTGCTAGAGTAAATAATAAAAGAAAAAAATGTAACCCAGCAAAAAAAAATTTCTCCTTGCAAACTAGGAGGAAAATACACGCTAGTTTTACTCTTTTTTCGGATAGTAAACAAAATATAAGGTTAAAAAGTGTTTCACTTATTGGTAACAAAATAGCTGAATTTAGAGTAAATTTCTTTGCCACTCATATTATATCACTAGTTATGCTTTATCAGTCACAACTTAAATATAAATTTACTATAAATAATAGAATATTGTTCACACTAAACCAAAAATGATATGGGAGATAATGGGGTTTGATTGACAAGTGTTGTTGAGTCTTTACAGACATAGTTTTTCTTACCAAATTTCTTCTAATAATATTACACCAAATTTTCAAAGATACATATTTTTCATACATTGTTCTTCTTTTTCGCTGTAGATAGGGAAAACACTAAAATCTTAAAAATATAAATTATTTTGTTAAACAATAAAGAAAAACTTAAATTAATCTTTAAACCAATAGGAAGAAATAAAAGAACAGACTTTATTTTATCAAGCAAAAAAGAAGAAGATACTATTGTGTAATATGTGCTTGTCTTTTATGCAAGAGTTTCTTTATGCAATTTGTGCTCTAAGAATCTATCTCCCGCTTATGTATAGTGAATCCTATGTTTGGATCCTATGATAAGATTCAGCGTCGACTACTATGTACTTTCTTTAGGTAATTAGCCTTTTATAGTATATGTATATTTTCTGTATATACATAAAATCTATTTTTGTGCATTCCTTATTGCTTGTGTTCTAAAACTCGGTCGCATCACCACTTACGCGGCCGAGAAAACGGTAATCGGAGATAGAGCGTGGCGAGTTCATGCAGATCGGTAATATTACACGGGGTTCGATTTATGTCCGTTTGGACGGTGTCAGTGGTGATTTTGATCTTTTCCATGGCTGGGTTGGATGAACGAAGAAGAAAACCACGTGCTTCAAAAGAAATTTAATTTTCTTTTCTTGAGAAATTGATAAAAATACCAAAACTTAAGTAACACTTTTCAATAATATCATCGATCAAAAATATATTAACATTTGGTTTTACAATTTAGTGATTATTTTTTATGGTTTAGTGTTAAAGAAGTGAAGTTTAGTAATAAATAATTTATAAATATGTATAAAAATTAGTTTAGTCTATTTTTATCATAAAATTAGAGTATTTTTGAAATAATCATTCATTAATGATAAATTTGAAAAGTAATATCAAACTTGCGGTAAACTTGAAAATTTTTTTTCTTTATCTTTTCACAAGCCCAATCAACCATAAAGTCCAATTATACAATTAATTCTAATTAAAAATTTTCATTCACTTAATTAATATGTTAATACAATTTGCATGTATAATTTATATCAAAAGATTATAACGCATAAATTATAGTAAAATTACTTTAACAAATTTAAATTATGATAATTTATAGACAAATATAGTTAAAATACATTAAATTATTTGTAATGGATGTGAACTAAAAGTAGAATTATGTCTTGTGATTTAATTGGTACTAGCCTTTGACCCGCGCGTCCGCGCGGGTGTTATTTTTATAAATGACAATTATTTTAATTAATTTGTTTGATATAATTGTATATATGACTGGAACTTAATATTCGATATCCGTTATCCGATCCGGGATCCCATCCGTTTCGAAAAACGGATATTTGGAGATCCTGATAGTTATTTTACGGATTCGACTAATCCACGTACAAATTCGGATAGTAAAATTTTAGGTCTAGATATCCGGATCCGGATATTAAATATTTAAAATTTAATTATAGTTATCTATGTATATTATATATATACTTTTATAGAAAATAATTTTTTTTTTATTTTATGAAATTTTAATGATTTTTAACGTTTTTAAATAATAAGTTTAAATAGAATAAATATATAGTTAATAGTTAGTTTTTAATTTATTTTTAATTAAAAAAACAGATCCGGATATCCGTTTGTATTCAGATTTTATTCCGAATATCCTAACCCCGAATATCTGGATCCGGATAACAATTTTATGATCCGACGAATGCATATCCGAATCCGTATATCCTAAAATACCCCGAATATTCGACCCGTCCTAGATCTAATTGTGTATATGTATTATATGGTGACTAAAATTTTTAAAAATTACATAAGTTATATATATATATATCGTACAAATGAATAATACATTGTATTTGTTTGTGTATATAACTATTTATAATAAATGTTAATATGTATTTTAGTCATTAAATTGCTATGAAAAGTTACATGATTTTGTTACTGCAAATGAATAAGTTCAGATTATAATCGAAATTTATTAACATTTTTTTTATAGTTCAAATATAGTTTAGTAACTTATATGAATATGAATAAAAAATAAAAATAATTTAATGCTATATATATGTATAATTCTGTTTTTATTATAAAAAATTAGAAAATACATAAACACTTTTCTATGAAGTACCTGACATTCTGTTTGGATGCATGGATAATATTTAGAACATGGTATTGTTTTGTTTGGATTCATGGATAATATCAGTGGCATTCTTTGTAAATATTAAGTAAAATTAAGGGTTATTTTTTATTTGTACTTCAATTTTAATAGATTAGATGTATCTATAAATCAGTCTTTTACTATCAATGATGTGTTGCTCAAAAACATGTATTATTAAAAAATTGTGTTATATGTATAAAATGTGGTACTATATATATAATTGTATAAAAAAATTCTCTCCGCATTCTCCATGATTTTTTCTGTGCTTTTAATAAATTACTAGGCTCGTATTTTCTGCACGCGTAGCGTCTAGCAAATTTCGAACAAGGTTTATTGCCAATAGTTTGATTCAAGAGGATCGATTTTAATCATATATTGATTTGGGATTTCCGTTAAGTCACGTTTTTGTTAGTACCATTAGCTTTCCTTGCTTGTCATGTTGTATTTTAGTTTCTCCTGATCCTCTTTCTATTTGGTTACTTTGTCTTCTTTTATCCAACGAAAGTGTTTTTTTCTAAAAAAAAACATAAAACCCCTAAAGGATTTAGTGAGAGAATCTCAACTAAACCGAAAAGAATTAGTTCGTTAAACAAATGAAAATAATAGTGTAGAAACCCCATGCATCTGTACTAAATAATAACGAGTAATTTAGAACACGTGGGACAAAAATATTCAACCAAACATATTATACAAAACAGTCATGTCAGCTTATTAGTTCGATATAGATAAATCATTTAGTGTTTCTTTTTCTCCAGCTTCACAAACGTTTTGCTTCCGACGAAACTTCTACCAAGATCTTTTCAGTTTCAAACTCTTTCATTTTCCAGATTTTATTAACTCTCATTTTAATACCCATAGAAAAGCTCAATTACAGATTAGTTCATTTATAAATACAAGCGTGACCCTCAGAAGGATTTTCCCGGCTGTCCCTCCGTGACCGAATTGCGTAACTTTCAGTCTTATGTAAATATGGTGTTTTTTTGTAGAAGGTGTGAGTATATACATGGGTGGTGTCACAACTAAAGTTTGATTTAAGACGTAAACAGAAAAATCAATCCGGGTACTGAGCTGGAGAAAGGTGTTACACACATTTTCCATCATGCAGAGTTAAGAACTCTCTGCCATTAGGCTATCACCTTTTTATTTTCTATTACTACTTCTGTGCTCCTTCTTTGTTTGTATAATATCTAACTCATATATACCCAAGATGAAACCATTTGTTATTGCTTTGCTCATTCCACTGCTTATTCGATTCTCAGTGTTTGGATGGTTATATGAGGATAGATTCAGTGATATGGTTAAGGAATCAACAAACTTCTCGGAACAAATGGTGCATCTTCCAGGGTATCTGGTTACTGTATTTCCATTTTTTCTTAATTAGTGCTTTGTTGACATTTGTATTGCAAATTTATGTGGATGATACTGTAAGACCATGATTTATACGATATGGCAAACTGAATAATTTGTTTATATAATGATAAAAACAGAAATAAAATACACAATACTTGATACCAAAATATGATGAACAAAGAATGATTTCGTGTGGAGGCGAGACGCTCTTTCCTTAATTCTTAAATTGCTTGCAGTGTGAAGGTGTTTGCGAAATCAGAATCCCAAGATACAACCACACTTCGACTCTTCCTGCATCACTCAGAATATAAGCTAACGAACCTATTTTTGTGTTGTACTCTCAGACACAAAATAAAAAAAAATACTAGCATAACTATTCTAAGTGGGAGAAAGTAAACTTTTGTTTTTGAATATACATTTTTCTATAATGCTTACAAGCCTTTATATAGAAAAATAATGAGAAGCACAAAGTTCATTTTCAACAAAGAAATGAAACCTCCATGGTGCACTAATGAAGAGTTTAATTCTTGTCAATTATTATGTGAATTTATTCCACATTTTGACCAACGAATTAAAGAGTAAAATTATTATTGTTTGACCAATTCAAACAAATAATATATTTTAAAATGGATTTCTTTTTTATATTTTATCAATATAAAAGATCAACATATATTTGGTTTATAAGATTAAACCCCAAATCCAATCAAATATCCAATGTATGTATTTGCTAATTTGTACAAATTTCTCAAATCACATACATTGGACCTCCATTTCTCATTCAAATAAAACTCATTTTTGACATATGAATACATTATTCATAATGTTCAAAAAATAGTTCCAACAATCTCCACATGAATAGAAATGACTCTAAACACTAGATGAATCGATAGACTTGACCTCCTAGACAAGACTCGGCAAAGACTCAACTAAGGACATTTGAGAGTACAAACGAAAATCAACTGCATGATGAGTTGGTAGCATTTTTCAGTCTTGAAGCAGTCATTGTTAATAGCTATCGGATTTACTAGAACATGATGTCTTGAACCACCCGGGCTTTGATGTAAACCTAGACAATAACTATAACACAGTTTCATTCTCTCACGAAACTAGGTTCTCTGTTGTGTTCATTTTGGCCGTGAACAGTCCTGGTTAATCATGAGTGAACTTGGAGAATATAGTCTTTCTTTCATTCTGCTAGAAACCGCCCATTTCACACTCACAAGGTGATTTGCCATTAACTTTGTTTAGAGGAGTATCATGTACTACTCCATTCATATCTCAAAGTTATGGACACAAATCATTAAAAGCAAATGCTTATCCTATATTCCTTACATGTATCACTGTTTAGTCATCCTAGGAACTGAGTATAGACCAAAGTCTTACAGTTCTTTGGGCAGATATAGTTTGACTTAGTTGTCTCCTTGAACCTATTTCTTGGGATCTCCAGTCATTTAGGTAGAGTTACCGCCAAACCTTATCTTAATTCACATGCATTAACTCATTCCTCTTGATGATATAACAATATGATCTCATGACACACCTTTAATATAAGGATCCTATGCTGTCATCATAATAAACATAATCTCTTGAGATTAGTCGAGATCAATTGTTTAATGATTTTTGTCATCTTTTTTCCAAGATACAACTAACCATTATATACAAAACTTAGTGCATGACACTAATTTTTTTTAAATTATATTGTGATAATTATCACTAAGTTCATGTGGCCTATTGCCAATGACTTTATATGGTAAGCAAAGTTTCCCCCACATTTCTTGAAATAACTCAAAATATGCATATTTTCATTTAACATCTCTTAAGAGTTTAGAAAAATTGATCTACAACTCTTTTGGATTTAAATGAATAAAAATCAATTTCAAAAGTATTACAACTTTTTTTCAGTCTTAGAAATTCACATTTTATATACAACAATTTTCATAGTTCTCTCAAGTCGATTTATAAATCCAACTTGTATGTTTTGAATTTCTTTCAAAAACATTATTTTGCTTTGTAGCAAATATACATATCATTAAGAGATATTATTTGTAGCATCAAAACCACTACTCTCTTTGGTTATTTTCAACCATATTGACTTTAGAAAATTACAATACATATGTCAGTTTCAGTCATATTAATATGATATTTATCTTCTTCTTTTTTTTCCATAATCAAACTTTATACGGTTCACGTTAAAGCATTGACGAAATATGAATTTTTTGATCATTATCAACAACATTATATATTATCTATTGCAAATGATTCATATGTGGTAGACCTCTCCCAAACTTAATTTGAGGCGTCGACTCACGAATCAATTTCCATCAATAATATTTGATCTCATAAGATCGAAATGTTTATAATATTTTTTTTATATATTACTTAAACTTGATTCACCACTGGATTAATACCAAAACTTCACCGATAAATTTATTGGTGTTATCTCCATCAGCTATAAAACATTTATTTATAACCTTGCAAAAAAAAAAATATTATTAGTGTCAATTCATAAATGAATTAATGACATATGACCCATAAATAAATTTGTAACATGGTCAATTAATTTCTCATAAATAAAACGTAACTGCAAACGTATGAGTTTAAGAAACCAATAAATCAAGTCAAACTAATAAAACATATTTGACTAATAACATTTTCTTTTAGTTACTTTTCTAGGCAGTTAAATAACATTCTTTCCAAAGGACGAAATCATTTGGATCAACGATGAAGTAAAAATCAGATGCAAGCTAAATGATTGGTAAAATAAAACAAACATCAACCAATAATTATTCTAAAGGATTTCAGCTACGTAAAAATCCACCATAACCAATAAACAAATGCAACACAAATACCAATAGATCTGAAAAAATCAGAACAACTTTCTGATTCTTCTTTTTGATACCTGTTCTTATCAAAAAATAACAAATATTCAATTTTTCGTTAGTGTAATAACGAAAATTTAAGAATTAAGATTTTAAGACCATGATTTCTACGATATGGCAAATTGAATAATTTATTTATATAATGATAAAAACAGAAAAAAAATACACAATACTTGATACCAAAATATGATGAACAAAGAACGATTTCGTTTGGAGGCGAGACACTCTTTCCTTAATTCTTAAATTGCCTGCAGTGTGACGGTGTTTACGCAATCAGAATCCCAGGATACAACCACACTTCGACTATTCCTGCATCACTCAGAATAGAAGCTAACGAACCTATTTTTGTGTTGTACTCTCAGACACAAAATAAAAAAAAATACTAGCATAACTATTCTAAGTGGGAGAGAGTAAACTTTTGTTGTTGAATATCCATTTTTCTATAATGCTAACAAGCCTTTATATAGAAAAATAATGAGAAGCACAAAGTTCATTTTCAACAAAGAAATGAAACCTCCATGGTGCACTAATGGAGAGTTTAATTTTTGTCAATTATTATGTGAATTTATTCCACATTTTGACCAAAAAATTAAAGAGTAAAATTATTATTGTTTGACCAATTCAAACAATAATAATGGATTTCTTTTTTATATTTTATCAATATAAAAGATCAACATATATTTGGTTTATAAGATTAAACCTCAAATCCAATCAAATATTCAATGTATGTATTTGCTAATTTGTACAAATTTCTCAAATCACACACATTGAACCTCTATTTCTCATTCAAATAAAACTCATTTTTGACATATGAATACATTATTCATAATGTTTAAAAAATAGTTCCAACAATCCCCCACATGAATAGAAATGACTCTAAACACTAGATGACTCGATAGACTTGACCTCCTAGAAAAGACTCGTCAAAGACTCAACTAAGGAATTTTGAGAGTACAAACGAAAATCCACTGCATGATGAGTTGGTAGCATTTTTCAGCCTTTAAGCAGTCATTGTTAATAGCTATCGGATTTACTCGGCCAAGTAGTGAACATGATGTCTTGAACCACCAAGGCTTTGATGTAAACCTAGACAATAACTATAACACATTTTCATACTCTCACGAAACTAGGTTCTCTGTTGTGTTCATTTTGGTCGTGAACAGTCCTGGTTAATCATGAGTGAACTTGGAGAATATAGTTTTTCTTTCATTCTCCTAGAAACGGCCCCATTTCACACTCACAAGGTGATTTGCCATTAACTTTGTTTAGAGGAGTATCATGTACTACTCCATTCATATCTCAAAGTTATGGACACAAATTATTAAAAGCAAATGCTTATCCTATATTCCTTACATGTAGCACTATTTAGTCATCCTAGAAACTGAGTATAGACCGAAGTCTTACAGTGCTTTGGGCAGATATAGTTTGACTTAGTTGTCTCCTTGAACCTATTTCTTGGGATCTCCAGTCATTTAGGTAAAGTTACCGCCAAACCTTATCTTAATTCACATGCATTAACTCATTCCTCTTGATGATATAACAATATGATCTCATGACACACCTTTAATATAAGGATCCTATGCTGTCATCATAATAAACATAATCTCTTGAGATTAGTCGAGATCAATTGTTTAATGATTTTTGTCATCTTTTTTCCAAGATACAACTAACCATTATATACAAAACTTAGTGCATGACACTAATTTTTTTTAAATTGTATTGTGATAATTATCACTAAGTTCATGTGGCCTATTGCCAATGACTTTATATGGTAAGCAAAGTTTCCCCCACATTTCTTGAAATAACTCAAAATATGCATATTTTCATTTAACATCTCTTAAGAGTTTAGAAAAATTGATCTACAACTCTTTTGGATTTAAATGAATAAAAATCAATTTCAAAAGTATTACAACTTTTTTTCAGTCTTAGAAATTCACATTTTATATACAACAATTTTCATAGTTCTCTCAAGTCGATTTATAAATCCAACTTGTATGTTTTGAATTTCTTTCAAAAACATTATTTTGCTTTGTAGCAAATATACATATCATTAAGAGATATTATTTGTAGCATCAAAACCACTACTCTCTTTGGTTATTTTCAACCATATTGACTTTAGAAAATTACAATACATGTCAGTTTCAGTCATATTAATAAGATATTTCTCTTCTTTTTTTTTTCCATAATCAAACTTTATACGGTTCACGTTAAAGCATTGACGAAATATGAATTTTTTTATCATTATCAACAACATTATATATTATCTATTGCAAATGATTCATATGTGGTAGACCTCTCCCAAACTTAACTTGAGGCGTCGACTCACGAATCAATTTCCATCAATAACATTTGATCTCATAAGATCGAAATGTTTATAATATTTTTTTTATATATTACTTAAACTTGATTCACCACTGGATTAATACCAAAACTTCACCGATAAATTTATTGGTGTTATCTCCATCAGCTATAAAAAATTTATTTATAACCTTGCAGAAAAAAAAATATTATTAGTGTCAATTCATAAATGAATTAATGACATAAGACCCATAAATAAATTTGTAACATGGTCAATTAATTTCTCATAAATAAAACGTAACTGCAAACGTATGAGTTTAAGAAACCAATAAATCAAGTCAAACTAATAACACATATTTGACTAATAACATTTTCTTTTAGTTACTTTTCTAGGCAGTTAAATAACATTCTTTCCAAAGGACGAAATCATTTGGATCAACGATGAAGTAAAAATCAGATGCAAGCTAAATGATTGGTAAAATAAAACAAACATCAACCAATAATTATTCTAACGGATTTCAGTTACGTAAAAATCCACCATAACCAATAAACAAATGCAACACAAATACCAATAGATCTGAAAAAGTCAGAACAACTTTTTGATTCTTGTTTTTGATACCTGTTCTTATCAAAAAATAACAAATAATCAATTTTTCGTTAGTGTAATAACGAAAATTTAAAAATTAAGATTTTAAGACCATGATTTCTACGATATGGCAAACTGAATAATTTATTTATATAATGATAAAAACAGAAAAAAATACACAATACTTGATACCAAAATATGATGAACAAAGAATAATTTCGTTTGGAGGCGAGACACTCTTTCCTTAATTCTTAAATTGCCTGCAGTGTGACGGTGTTTGCGCAATCAGAATCCCAGGATACAACCACACTTCAACTATTCCTGCATCACTCAGAATAGAAGCTAACGAACCTATTTTTGTGTTGTACTCTCAGACACAAAATAAGAAAAAATACTAGCATAACTATTCTAAGTGGGAGAGAGTAAACTTTTGTTGTTGAATATACATTTTTCTATAATGCTTACAAGCCTTTATATAGAAAAATAATGAGAAGCACAAAGTTCATTTTCAACAAAGAAATGAAACCTCCATGGTGCACTAATGGAGAGTTTAATTTTTGTCAATTATTATGTGAATTTATTCCACATTTTGACCAAAATATTAAAGAGTAAAATTATTATTATTTGACCAATTCAAACAATAATAATGGATTTCTTTGTTTATATTTTATCAATATAAAAGATCAACATATATTTGGTTTATAAGATTAAACCCCAAATCCAATCAAATATTCAATGTATGTATTTGCTAATTTGTACAAATTTCTCAAATCACACACATTGAACCTCTATTTCTCATTCAAATAAAACTCATTTTTGACATATGAATACATTATTCATAATGTTTAAAAAATAGTTCCAACAATCCCCCACATGAATAGAAATGACTCTAAACACTAGATGACTCGATAGACTTGACCTCCTAGAAAAGACTCGACAAAGACTCAACTAAGGAATTTTGAGTACAAACGAAAAATCCACTCCATGATGAGTTGGTAGCATTTTTCAGCCTTTAAGCAGTCATTGTTAATAGCTATCGGATTTACTCGGCCAAGTAGTGAACATGATGTCTTGAACCACCAAGGCTTTGATGTAAACCTAGACAATAACTATAACACATTTTCATTCTCTCACGAAACTAGGTTCTCTGTATTGTTCATTTTGGTCGTGAACAGTCCTGGTTAATCATGAGTGAACTTGGAGAATATAGTCTTTCTTTCATTCTCCTAGAAACGGCCCCATTTCACACTCACAAGGTGATTTGCCATTAACTTTGTTTAGAGGAGTATCATGTACTACTCCATTCATATCTCAAAGTTATGGACACAAATCATTAAAAGCAAATGCTTATCCTATATTCCTTACATGTAGCACTGTTTAGTCATCCTAGAAACTGAGTATAGACCGAAGTCTTACAGTGCTTTGGGCAGATATAGTTTGACTTAGTTGTCTCCTTGAACCTATTTCTTGGGATCTCCAGTCATTTAGGTAAAGTTACCGCCAAACCTTATCTTAATTCACATGCACTAACTCATTCCTCTTGATGATATAACAATATGATCTCATGACACACCTTTAATATAAGGATCCTATGCTGTCATCATAATAAACATAATCTCTTGAGATTAGTCGAGATCAATTGTTTAATGATTTTTGTCATCTTTTTTCCAAGATACAACTAACCATTATATACAAAACTTAGTGCATGACACTAATTTTTTTTAAATTATATTGTGATAATTATCACTAAGTTCATGTGGCCTATTGCCAATGACTTTATATGGTAAGCAAAGTTTCCTCCACATTTTTTTGAAATAACTCAAAATATGCATATTTTCATTTAACATCTCTTAAGAGTTTAGAAAAATTGATCTACAACTCTTTTGGATTTCAATGAATAAAAATCAATTTCAAAAGTATTACAACTTTTTTTCAGTCTTAGAAATTCACATTTTAGATACAACAATTTTCATTGTTTTCTCAAGTCGATTTATAAATTCAACTTGTATGTTTTGAATTTCTTTCAAAAACATTATTTTTCTTTCTAGCAAATATACATATCATTAAGAGATATTATTTGTAGCATCAAAACCACTACTCTCTTTGGTTATTTTCAACCATATTGACTTTAGAAACTACAATACATATGTCAGTTCCAGTCATATTAATATGATATTTCTCTTCTTCTTTTTTTCCATAATCAAACTTTATACGGTTCACGTTAAAGCATTGACGAAATATGAATGTTTTGATCATTATCAACAACATTATATTATATATGGCAAATGATTCATATGTGGTAGACCTCTCCCAAACTTAATTTGAGGCGTCGACTCACGAATCCATTTCCATCAATAACACTTGATCTCATAAGATCAAAATGTTTATAATATTTTTTTATATATTAATTAAACTCGATTCACCAGTGGATTAATACCAAAACTCCACCGATCAATTTACTGGTGTTATCTCCATCAGTTATAAAACATTTATTTATAACCTTGCAAAAAAAAAATATTATTAGTGCCAATTCATAAATGAATTAATGACATTTGACCCATAAATAAATTTATAACATAGTCAATTAATTTCTCATAAATAAAACGTAACTGCAAACGTATGAGTTTAAGAAACCAATAAATCAAGTCAAACCAATAACACATATTTGACTAATAACATTTTATTTTAGTTATTTTTCTAGGCAGTTAAATAACATTCTTTCCAAAGGACGAAATCATTTGGATCAAAGATGAAGTAAAAATCAGATGCAAGCTAAATGATTGGTAAAATAAAACAAACATCAACCAATAATTATTCTAACGGATTTCAGTTACGTAAAAATCCACCATAACCAATAAACAAATGCAACACAAATACCAATAGATCTGAAAAAGTCAGAACAACTTTCTGATACTTGTTTTTGATACCTGTTCTTATCAAAAAATAACAAATAATCAGTTTTTTGTTAGTGTAATAACGAAAATTTAAGAATTAAGATTATAAGACCATGATTTCTACGATATGGCAAATTGAATAATTTGTTTATATAATGATAAAAACAGAAATAAAATATACAATACTTGATACCAAAATATGATGAACAAAGAATGATTTCGTGTGGAGGCGAGACACTCTTTCCTTAATTCTTAAATTGCCCGCAGTGTGACGGTGTTTGCACAATCAGAATCCCAGGATACAACCACACTTCGACTATTCCTGCATCACTCAGAATAGAAGCTAACGAACCTATTTTTGTGTTGTACTCTCAGACACAAAATAAGAAAAAATACTAGCATAACTATTCTAAGTGGGAGAGTGTAAACTTTTGTTGTTGAATATACATTTTTCTATAATGCTTACAAGCCTTTATATTGAAAAATAATGAGAAGCACAAAGTTCATTTTCAACAAAGAAATGAAACCTCCATGGTGCACTAATGAAAAGTTTAATTCTTGTCAATTATTATGTGAATTTATTCCACATTTTGACCAAGAAATTAAAGAGAAAAATTATTATTGTTTGACCAATTCAAACAAATAATATATTTAAAATGGATTTCTTTTTTATATTTTATCAATATAAAAGATCAACATATATTTGGTTTATAAGATTAAACCCCAAATCCAATCAAATATCCAATGTATGTATTTGCTAATTTGTACAAATTTCTCAAATCACACACATTGGACCTCCATTTCTCATTCAAATAAAACTCATTTTTGACATATGAATACATTATTCATAATGTTCAAAAAATAGTTCCAACAGATACTTCGTCGAAGTTTCAGATTTTGTAACAAGAGCTTGCTGAATTTCTTTCTTTCATAAATTTTGTTTGAATAGGGTTCCTCAAATCTGTATGCTATGGGCTTAAGAATTTTGGATCAACTTGTGCAGAAGATGAATCAGTTTAGTGATCTTTGGTGTATAAATATCTTAACAAGTGCTGGAATAACTCTATGACAGCCCTCCCCGTGGGACCCAGCTGGCGCTGCAGCGCATCGACCCTAACCCCTCCCCTGTGATACAACCTGCCCGAAATCACCCCTAGGCCTCGCCTCACAGGTGGGTTATTGGTGCGCTTGGCGCTACTCGAACCCAAGACCTCACCCTTTAACAGCACTCCTACAGAGAAGCTGTCACCAATTGAACTGCAGGTCAATTGGTGACAGCTTCTCTGTAGGAGTGTTGTTAAAGGGTGAGGTCTTGGGTTCGAGTAGCGCCAAGCGCACCAATAACCCACCTGTGAGCCGAGGCCTAGGGGTGATTTCGGGCAGGTTGTATCACAGGGGAGGGGTTAGGGTCGATGCGCTGCAGCGCCAGCTGGGTCCCACGGGGAGGGCTGTCACAAAAAAGTCGACTTTTATATAACGGCCTACCCCACAACTGGGCGGATCAGCCGGCCATGCAGTGCACCGACCCTAACCCCTCCCCTGTGATACAACCTGCCCAAATTCACCCTAGGCCTCGGCTCACAGGTGGGTTATTGGTGCGCTTGGCGTTATTCGAACCCAAGACCTCACCCTTTAACAACACTCCTACAGAGAAGCTGTCACCAATTGATCTGCAGTTCAATTGGTGACAGCTTTTCTGTAGGAGTGTTGTTAAAGGGTGAGGTCTTGGGTTCGAGTAACGCCAAGCGCACCAATAACCCACCTATGAGCCGAGGCCTAGGATGAATTCGGGCAGGTTGTATCACAGGGGAGGGGTTAGGGTCGGTGCACTGCAGGGCCGGCTGATCCGCCCAGTTGTGGAGTAGGCCGTTATATAAAAGTCGACTTTTATGTGACAGTCCTCCCCTGTGGGACCCAGCTGGCGCTGCAGCGCATCGACCCTAACCCCTCCCCTGTGATACAACCTGCCCGAAATCACCCCTAGGCCTCGGCTCACAGGTGGGTTATTGGTGCGCTTGGCGCTACTCGAACCCAAGACCTCACCCTTTAACAGCACTCCTACAGAGAAGCTGTCACCAATTGATCTGCAGTACAATTGGTGACAGCTTCTCTGTAGGAGTGCTGTTAAAGGGTGAGGTCTTGGGTTCGAGTAGCGCCAAGCGCACCAATAACCCACCTGTGAGCCGAGGCCTAGGGGTGATTTCGGGCAGGTTGTATCACAGGGGAGGGGTTAGGGTCGATGCGCTGCAGCGCCAGCTGGGTCCCACAGGGGAGGGCTGTCATCAATTGGTGACAGCTTCTCTGTGGGAGTGTTGTTAAAGGTGAGGTCTTGGGTTCGAGTAACGCCAAGCGCATCAATAACCCACCTGTGAGCCGAGGCCTAGGGTGAATTCGGGCAGGTTGTATCACAGGGGAGGGGTTAGGGTCGGTGCACTGCAGGGCCGGCTGATCCGCCCAGTTGTGGGGTAGGCCGTTATATAAAAGTCGACTTTTTTGTGACAGCCCTCCCCGTGGGATCCAGCTGGCGCTGCAGCGCATCGACCCTAACCCCTCCCCTGTGATACAACCTGCCCGAAATCACCCTAGGCCTCGGCTCACAGGTGGGTTATTGGTGCGCTTGGCGCTACTCGAACCCAAGACCTCACCCTTTAACAGCACTCCTAAAGAGAAGCTGTCACCAATTGTACTGCAGATCAATTGGTGACAGCTTCTCTTTAGGAGTGCTGTTAAAGGGTGAGGTCTTGGGTTCGAGTAGCGCCAAGCGCACCAATAACCCACCTGTGAGCCGAGGCCTAGGGTGATTTCGGGCAGATTGTATCACAGGGGAGGGGTTAGGGTCGATGCGCTGCAGCGCCAGCTGGATCCCACGGGGAGGGCTGTCACAAACTCATTGTTGAGTTAGTTATCTTAGCATGGATTGCTCATATATTGCTTTAGTCATGTTAGCTTTGGTTTTTTCTTCTTTTTTTTTTCTTTTCTGGTCTAATATTTGTTGTCAACAATATTAGCTTTGAGTTGCCACATCTATTTGTTTCTTTGTGATCTAAAATATCTATATGTTACATATAAGTGTTTTGTGCTCTATCTAACTCCTTTTTTTTTTCTGTTCCCCACTCCTTTTATGTATTTTCAAATGCCTTTACAGATTTATAATGGTGTCGTAGACGTGGTAGAGCTATACTATATGTTTACAGTGTGCGTTATTTTAGAAATTTACTTATACGAAATATTTATTGACATATCTTTATCTGTCTTTTGTTCAATTCGTAGCCTAATCCAAGAATGCTTTATATACATCACTGGAGGATCGCATGCAAATTTATTTTAAATATTCCGAATAGCTTTAACTTCATTAAGCTATCTGAAAAGTGATGCTAATATTATGTAATTAATTTTGTAATGCATTGATGTAATTAGATCTGCACATTCGAATCCTCAAATCGGGTTCGGATTGGATCTTGTCGCATCCAGGTCTTTCGGGTGTTAGATATTTAAATCCAATAGGGTAATTAGAATTTGTTGGTTCGGGTCATATTAGGTATGGGTCGGTTCAAGTCATATATAGTTGGACCCAATAGGGTAATTACAATTTATCGGGTTCGGTTCGGTTTCGGATCGAGTTATGTTCAGGTTCTGTCTGGTCCGACCCAAAAATTACCCAAACAATAAATACCTGAAAATATTTAAATACCAAAAAAAATCTAAATTTTTACCCAAAATCTAACCCGAAGACATAAAAAATACCCAAGATTTTATCCGAATAATAGTTTTTGAAAATCTAAAATTTTATCCGAAGCCCAAAACCATACCTGAAAAATATAAATATGAAACTTTAAAAAATACACATAATATCAAAAGTATATTGAAAAAGTCATACAAACCTAATATATACTAAAAGTTTCGGATATTTCGAATACCCTATCGGGTCTTGGGTTCGGGTTGGAGTCAAGACACGACGGTTTCCATAAAAAGATCCAATAGAATAAAAAGATTGGTTCGGTTTCTATCCGAACCAAGGTTTTTTGGATCGGTTTCGGGTCGGTCCTCGGATATGGATAAAATGCCCAAAGTTAAATGTGATCTACCTAGATTGTTGGTTACAAATGGGTGAATTTTTCTGGCTAAACGTGAATGAATATGCCACTTCAAGAAAAAATAATAACTGTTGGGCTCATCTTTGTCAGGTTTTTCCTTATATATCCTTTCAAGCTTGCTTAGAAAATTTGTAATACGTTCATTGATGCTTACAACAAATCCAACACCACAGAGAAGAAGTGGAAGATCTTTCATAGAAATGAGGTGTTGATTGTTCTTCATACCTATGATTATGTCTAGGATTGATTGGCTGAGAAAAAAGTTTACAATTGATGTGGATCTGTTATAGTTAAATTATTGGCTTGCGTCTATGTTTTCTAAAAAGCGAAGATATATATATATATGTCAAGAGAAAACAAAGTCGTGGTGATTAACGAAAAAGCATAAGGGAAATCTCGAACCACATAAATAAACATACTTAGCAGCAGATCCATCCTGATGGTAAATATACAAAGAAGGTTTGTGGATTCGCCTAGTTACTTACGTAGCAGCAGGTCTTTGATAGTGTTGTCTCATACGAAGACTGAACATATCAATTAATCTTGGAGGAAGTTTGATCAATGAAAGGAAATATAGTAAATAAATATAAATTAATATTATATAACTTCAATGTAAATATAATAAGTTTTTTTTGTTCTAATGATCAGTGAAATCTAGACTAGATTTTAGAAATGTAAAAAATAAATCTCGTTAATAAATTTGATGTGTGCATTTGTTTTTGTCGCCTCCTCTGCAGTTACATATATTACATTGAAGTTTTGCTTCAATTTTCTTTTTATTCTTCATGCATTCAGATTTTTTTATGCTTTTCTTTTTCTTTTAAACAAATCCTAAGGGCTAAATAGATAAATAAGCAAATTTATATAGCACCTGGCTAATACCTCCAAGGAAATATTGTTTTTGAAGACAAAATATCTTCATCATCAAATGGAAGACTCTTTTCTTGTTTTTAGCTAAATAATACACTTAGGTTTAAATGTTTTAATCTGTGTAAAATTGTTTTTCTATTGTAAATAGTATATGCGTGTAACAGAATCTCTATGTATAGAAGTAAGAATGAATTAACGTATGTTATGTATAATTACATTGACATATTCACATGCGTTTTGAATGTACATAACTTCCAAAAAAATGTTTTATTGCTAATAAAATATGAATAATGGTTGTGTTGTCTTTAACCGCGAATCTAAACATACATTTGAAACAACAACACAGTTAAATAATTGCTTCGGTACTATGATATTCTCTTTTTCGGGCAAAGGTTCTTTCTTCGATATATCCATCTTGATTCTGCTTAGTATTTATTTCTTTTACTTTATCATGGGACAGCAAAAAAAG
>CAJHQQ010002248.1:0-69333 GCA_905132885.1 Moricandia moricandioides
CCGAAGTGATTCCAGTTTGCCCAGTTTGGAGAGCTGGCAATTTCTTCTTGATACTAATAAAACCAGAATGAATCACGATGTTAGAAGCTTGATTTGGACTCATAAATCAGTTTAGAATCACCCTGAATTTGAATCAAGATCATAGGAGTTATGATGAAGAAGTTATCCCACTCTTTAACCGAAGTGACTCCAGTTTACCCTATTTGGAGATTTGGCAATTTCTTCTTGATTCTAATCAAACCAGAATGAATCAAGATGTAAGAAGCTTTATTTGGACTCATAAATCAGTGGATAATCACCCTGAAGTTGAATCAATATCATAGGAGTTATGATGAAGATGTTATTCCACTTTTAACCGAAGTGATTCCAGTTTACCTTGTTTGGAGATTTGACAATTTCTTCTTGATTCTAATCAAACCAGAATGAATCATGATGTAAGAATCTTTATTTGGACTCATTAATCAGTGTAGAATCACCCTGAAGTTGAATCAAGATCATAGGAGTTATGATGAAGAAGTTATCCCACTTTTAACCGAAGTGATTCCAGTATACCCTGTTTGGAGATTTGGCAATTTCTTCTTGATTCTAATCAAACCAGAATGAATCAAGATGTAAGAAGCTTGATTTGGACTCATAAATCAGTGTAGAATCATCCTGAAGTTGAATCAATATCATTGAGTTATGATGAAGAAGTTATCCCACTTTTAACCGAAGTTATTCAGTTTGCCCCTGTTTGGAGAGTTGGGTAAATTTCTTGTTGATACTAATAAAACATGAATTAATCACGATGTAAGAAGCTTGATTTAGACTCATAAATCAGTTTAGAATCACCCTGAATTTGAATCAAGATCATAGGAGTTATGAAAAGAAGTTATTCCACTTTTAACCGAAGTGACTCCAGTTTACCCTGTTTGGAGATTTGGCAATTTCTTCTTGATTCTAATCAAACCAGAATGAATCAAGATGAAATAAGCTTTATTTGGACTCGTAAATCAGTGGATAACCACCCTGAAGTTGAATCAATATCCTTGGAGTTATGATGAAGAAGTTATCCCACTTTTAACCGAAGTGATTCCAGTTTGCCCTGTTTGGAGAGTTGACAATTACTTCTTGATACTAATAAAACCAGAATGAATCACGATGTAAGAAGCTTGATTTTGGACTCATAAATCAGAATAGAATTATCCTGAAGTTGAATCAATATAATTGGAGTTATGATGAAGAAGTTATTCCACTTTTTACCGAAGTGATTCCAGTTTGCCCTATTTGGAGATTTGGCAATTTCTTCTTGATACTAATAAAACCAGAATGAATCACGATGTAAGAAGCTTGATTTGGACTCATAAATCAGTGTAGAACCACCCTGAAGTTGAAGCAAGATCATAGGAGTTATGATGAAGAAGTTATCCCACTTTTATCCGAAGTGACTCTAGTTTACCCTGTTTGGAGAGTAGGAAACTTCTTCTTGATTCTAATCAATCCAGAATGAATCAAGATGTATGAATATTTATTTGGAATCATAAATCAGTGGATAATCACCCTGAAGTTGAATCAATATCATAGGAGTTATGATGAAGATGTTATTCCACTTTTAACCGAAGTGATTCCAGTTTGCCCTGTTTGGAGATTGGAAATTCTTCTTTGATTCTAATCAAACCATAATGAATCAAGATGTAAGAATCTTTATTTGGACTCATATATCAGTGTAGAATAATCCTGAAGTTGAATCAATATCAATTGGACTTATGATAAAGAAGTTATCCCACTTACAACCGAAGTGATTCTAGTTTGTCCTATTGGAGAGTTGGCAATTTCTTCTTGATACTAATAAACCAGAATGAATCACGATGTTAGAAACTTGATTTGGACTCATAAATAAGTTTAGAATCACCCTGAATTTGAATCAAGATCATAGGAGTTTATGATGAAGAAGTTATACCACTTTTAACCGAAGTGACTCCCAGTTTACGCTATTTGGAGATTTGGCAATTTCTTCTTGATTCTAATCAAACCATAATGAATCAAGATGTAAGAATCTTTATTTGGACTCATATATCAGTGTAGAATAATCCTGAAGTTGAATCAATATCATTGGACTTATGATGAAGAAGTTATCCCATTTACAACCGAAGTGATTCCAGTTTGTCCTGTTTGGAGAGATGGCAATTTCTTCTTGATACTAATAAAACCAGAATGAATCACGATGTTAGAAACTTGATTTGGACTCATAAATCAGTTTAGAATCACCCTGAATTTGAATCAAGATCATAGGAATTATGATGAAGAAGTTATCGTACTTTTAACCGAAGTGACTCCAGTTTACGCTATTTGGAGATTTGGCAATTTCTTCTTGATTCTAATCAAAACCAAATGATTTAAAGATGTAAGAAGCTTTATTTGGACTCATAAATCAGTGGATAATCACACTGAAGTTGAATCAATATCATAGGAGTTATGATGAAGATGTTATTCCACTTTTAACCGAAGTGATTTCAGTTTACCTTGTTTGGAGATTTGGCAATTTCTTCATGATTCTAATCAAAACCAGAATGAATCAAGATGAAATATGTTTTTATTTCGACTTCAATAAATCAGTGGATAATCACCCTGAAGTTGAATCATATCATTGGAGTTATGATGAGATGTTATTCCACTTTTTAACCGAAGTGATTCCAGTTTGCCCTGTTTGGAGATTTGGCAATTTCTTCTTGATTCTAATCAAACCATAATGAATCAAGATGTAAGAATCTTTATTTGGACTCATATATCAGTTGGTAGAATTAATCCTGAAGTTGAATCAATATCATTTGACTTATGATGAAGAAGTTATCCCACTTATAACCGAAGTGATTCCAGTTTGCCCTGTTTGGAGAGTTGGCAATTTCTCTTCTTGATACTAATAAAAGCAGAATGAATCACGATGTAGAACTTGATTTGGACTCATAAATCAGTTTAGAATCACCCTGAATTTGAATCAAGATCATAGGAGTTATGATGAAGATGTTATCCCACTTTTAACCGAAGTGACTCCAGTTTTACGCTATTTTGGAGATTTTGCAATTTCTTCTTGATTCTAATCAAAACAGAATGAATCAAGATGTAAGAAGCTTTATTGTACTCATAAATCAGTGGATAATCACGCTGAATTTGAATCAATATCATAGGAGTTATGATGAAGATGTTATTCCAGTTTTAACCGGAAGTGATTTCAGTTTACCTTGTTTGGAGATTTGGCAATTTCTTCATGATTCTAATCAAAACAGAATGAATCAAGATGAAAAAAGCTTTTATTTGGACTCATAAATCAGTGTATAACCACCCTGAAGTTGAATCAATATCATTGGAGTTATGATGAAGAAGTATCCCACTTTTAACGAAGTGATTCCAGTTGTCCTGTTTGGAGAGTTGGCAATTACTTCTTGATACTAATAAACCAGAATGAATCACGATGTAAGAAGCTTGATTTGGACTCATAAATCAGTATAGAATTATCCTGAAGTTGAATCAATATCATTGAGTTATGGATGAAGAAGTTATTCCACTTTTTTCCGAAGTGATTCCAGTTTGCCCCTATTTGGAGATTTGGCAATTTCTTCTTGATACTAATAAAACCAGAATGAATCACGATGTAAGAAGCTTTATTTTGACTCATAAATCAGTGTAGAACCACCCTGAAGTTGAAGCAAGATCATAGGAGTTATGATGAAGAATTTATCCCACTTTTAACCGAAGTGACTCTACTTTACCCAGTTTGGAGATTAGAAAATTTCTTGTTGATTCTAATCAAACCAGAAAGAATCAAGATGTATGAAGCTTTATTTGGACTCATAAATCAGTGGATAATCACCCTGAATTTGAATCAATATCATAGGAGTTATGATGAAGATGTTATTCCACTTTTAACCGAAGTGATTCCAGTTTGTCCTGTTTGGAGATTTGGCAATTTCTTCTTGATTCTAATCAAACCAGAATGAATCAAGATGTAAGAATATTTATTTGGACTCATAAATCAGTGGATAATCACCCTGAAGTTGAATCAATATCATAGGAGTTATGATGAAGATGTTATTCCACTTTTAACCGAAGTGATTCCAGTTTACCTTGTTTGGAGATTTGACAATTTCTTCTTGATTCTAATCAAACCAGAATGAATCATGATGTAAGAATCTTTATTTGGACTCATTAATCAGTGTAGACTCACCCTGAAGTTGAATCAAGATCATAGGAGTTATGATGAAGAAGTTATCCCACTTTTAACCGAAGTGATTCTAGTATACCCTGTTTGGAGATTTGGCAATTTCTTCTTGATTCTAATCAAACCAGAATGAATCAAGATGTAAGAAGCTTGATTTGGACTCATAAATCAGTGTAGAATCATCCTGAAGTGGAATCAATATCATTGAGTTATGATGAAGAAGTTATCCCACTTTTAACCGAAGTGATTCCAGTTTGCCCTGTTTGGAGAGTTGGCAATTTCTTCTTGATACTAATAAAACATGAATTAATCACGATGTAAGAAGCTTGATTTGGACTCATAAATCAGTTTAGAATCACCCTGAATTTGAATCAAGATCATAGGAGTTATGAAGAAGAAGTTATTCAACTTTTAACCGAAGTGACTCCAGTTTACCCTGTTTGGAGATTTGGCAATTTCTTCTTGATTCTAATCAAACCAGAATGAATCAAGATGAAATAAGATTTATTTGGAGTCATAAATCAGTGGATAACCACAATGAAGTTGAATCAATATCCTTGGAGTTATGATGAAGAAGTTATCCCACTTTTAACCGAAGTGATTCCAGTTTGCCCTGTTTGGAGAGTTGACAATTACTTCTTGATACTAATAAAACCAGAATGAATCACGATGTAAGAAGATTGATTTGGACTCATAAATCAGTATAGAATTATCCTGAAGTTGAATCAATATCATTGGAGTTATGATGAAGAAGTTATTCCACTTTTTACAGAAGTGATTCCAGTTTCCCCTATTTGGAGATTTGGCAATTTCTTCTTGATACTAATAAAACCAGAATGAATCACGATGTAAGAAGCTTGATTTGGACTCATAAATCAGTGTAGAACCACCCTGAAGTTGAAGCAAGATCATAGGAGTTATGATGAAGAAGTTATCCCACTTTTATCCGAAGTGACTCTAGTTTACCCTGTTTGGAGAGTAGGAAACTTCTTCTTGATTCTAATCAATCCAGAATGAATCAGGATGTATGAATATTTATTTGAAATCATAAATCAGTGGATAATCACCCTGAAGTTGAATCAATATCATAGGAGTTATGATGAAGATGTTATTCCACTTTTAACCGAAGTGATTCCAGTTTGCCCTGTTTGGAGATTTGGCAATTTCTTCTTGATTCTAATCAAACCATAATGAATCAAGATGTAAGAATCTTTATTTGGACTCATATATCAGTGTAGAATAATCCTGAAGTTGAATCAATATCATTGGACTTATGATGAAGAAGTTATCCCACTTACAACCGAAGTGATTCCAGTTTGTCCTATTTGGAGAGTTGGCAATTTCTTCTTGATACTAATAAAACCAGAATGAATCACGATGTTAGAAACTTGATTTGGACTCATAAATCAGTTTAGAATCACCCTGAATTTGAATCAAGATCATAGGAGTTATGATGAAGAAGTTATACCACTTTTAACCGAAGTGACTCCAGTTTACGCTATTTGGAGATTTGGCAATTTCTTCTTGATTCTAATCAAACCATAATGAATCAAGATGTAAGAATCTTTATTTGGACTCATATATCAGTGTAGAATAATCCTGAAGTTGAATCAATATCATTGGACTTATGATGAAGAAGTTATCCCATTTACAACCGAAGTGATTCCAGTTTGTCCTGTTTGGAGAGATGGCAATTTCTTCTTGATACTAATAAAACCAGAATGAATCACGATGTTAGAAACTTGATTTGGACTCATAAATCAGTTTAGAATCACCCTGAATTTGAATCAAGATCATAGGAGTTTTGATTAAGAAGTTATCCTACTTTTAACCGAAGTGACTCCAGTTTACGCTATTTGGAGATTTGACAATTTTTTCTTGATTCTAATCAAAACCAAATGATTCAAGATGTAAAAAGCTTTATTTGGACTCATAAATCAGTGGATAATCACACTGAAGTTGAATCAATATCATAGGAGTTATGATGAAGATGTTATTCCACTTTTAACCGAAGTGATTTCAGTTTACCTTGTTTGGAGATTTGGCAATTTCTTCATGATTCTAATCAAACCAGAATGAATCAAGATGAAAGATGTTTTATTTCGACTCATAAATCAGTGGATAATCACCCTGAAGTTGAATCAATATCATTGGAGTTATGATGAAGAAGTTATCCCACTTTTAACCGAAGTGATTCCAGTTTGCCCTATTTGGAGATTTGGCAATTTCTTCTTCATTCTAATCAAACCAGAATGAATCAAGATGTAAGAAGCTTTATTAGTACTCAAAAATCAGTATATAATCACCCTGAAATTGAATCTATATCATAGGAGTTATGATGAAGAAGTTATCCCACTTTTAACCGAAGTGACTCCAGTTTACCCTGTTTGGAGATTTGGCAATTTCTTCTTAATTCTAATCAAACCAGAATGAATCAAGATGAAAGAAGCTTTATTTTGACTCATAAATCAGTGGATAATCACCCGGAAGTTTAAACAATATCATTGGAGTTATTATGAAGAAGTTATCCCACTTTTAACCGAAGTGATTCCAGTTTACCCTGTTTGGAGATTTGGCGATTTATTTTTGATACTAATAAAACCAGAATGAATCATGATGTAGGTAGCTTGATTTGGACTCATTAATCAGTGTAGAATCACCCTGTAGTTGAATCAAGATCATAGGAGTTATGATGAAGAAGTTATCCCACTTTTAACCGAAGTGATTCCAGTTTACCCTCTTTGGAGAATTGGCAACTTCTTCTTGATACTAATAAAACCAGAATGAATCACGATGTAAGAATCTTGATTTGGACTCATAAATCAGTTTAGAATCACCTTGAAGTTGAATCAAGATAATAGGAGTTATGATGAAAAAGTTAACCCACTTTTATCCGAAGTGACACTAGTTTACCATGTTTGGAGATTTGGCAGTTTCTTCTTGATTCTAATCAATTCATAATGAATCAAGATGAAAGAAGCTTTATTTGGACTCATAAATCAGTGGATAATCACCCTGAAGTTGAATCAATATCATTGGAGTTATGATGAAGAAGTTATCCCACTTTTAACCTAAGTGATTCCAGTTTGCCTGTTTGAGAGTTGGCAATTTCTTCTTGATACTAATAAAAACAGAATGAATCACAATGGACGAAGCTTGATTTTGACTCATAAATCAATATATAATTATCCTGAAGTTGAATCAATATCATTGGAGTTATGATGAAGAAGTTATCCTACTTTTAACCGAAGTGATTCCAGTTTACCCTATTAGGAGATTTGGCAATTTGTTCTTGATACTAATAAAACAAGAATGAATCACGATGTAAGAAGGTTTATTTGGACTCATAAATCAGTGTAGAACCACCCTGAAGTTGAAGCAAGATCATAGGAGTTATGATGAAGAAATTATCCAACTTTTAACTGAAGTGACTACAGTTTACCCTTTTTGGAGATTTGGCAATTTCTTCTTGATTCTAATCAAACCAGAATGAATCAAGATGTAAGAAGCTTTATTTGTACTCATAAATCAGTGGATAATCACCCTGAAGTTGAATCAATATCATAGGAGTTATGATGAAGAAGGTATCCCACTATTAACCGAAGTGACTCCAGTTTACCCTATTTGGAGATTTGGTAATTTCTTCTTGATTCTAATCAAACCAGAATGAATCAAGATGTAAGAAGCTTGATTTTGACTCATTAATCAGTGTAGAATCACCCTGAAGTTGAATCAAGATCAGAGGAGTTATGATGAAGAAGTTATCCCACTTTTAACCGAAGGGATTCCAGTATACCCTGTTTGGAGATTTGGCAATTTCTTCTTGATTCTAATCAAACCAGAATGAATCAAAATGTAAGAAGCTGTATTTGGAATCTTAAATCAGTGTAGAATCTTCCTGAAGTTGAATCAATATCATTGGAGTTATGATGGAGAAGTTATCCCACTTTTAACCGAAGTGATTCCAGTTTGCCCTGTTTGGAGAGTTGGCAATTACTTCTTGATACTAATAAAACCAGAATGAATCACGATGTAAGAAGCTTGATTTGGACTCATAAATCTGAATAGAATTATCCTGAAGTTGAATCAATATCATTGGAGTTATGATGAAGAAGTTATCCCACTTTTAACCGAAGTGATTCCAGTTTGCCCTATTTGGAGATTTGGCAATTTCTTCTTGATACTAATAAAACCAGAATGAATCACGATGTAAGAAGCTTGATTTGGAATCATTAATAAGTGTAGATCCACCCTGAAGTTGAAGCAAGATCATAGGAGTTATGATGAAGAAGTTATCCCAGTTTTAACCGAAGTGACTCCAGTTTACCCTGTTTGGAGATTTGGCAATTTCATCTTGATTCTAATCAACCAAGAATGAATCAAGATGTATGAAGCTTTATTTGGACTCATAAATCAGTGGATAATCACGCTGAAGTTGAATCAATATCATAGGAGTTATGATGAAGATGTTATTCCACTTTTAACCGAAGTGATTTCAGTTTACCTTCTTTGGAGATTTGGCAATTTCTTCTTGATTCTAATCAAACCAGAATGAATCAAGATGTAAGAAGCTTGATTTGGACTCATTAATCAGTGTAGAATCACCCTGAAGTTGAATCAAGATCATAGGAGTTATGATGAAGAAGTTATCCCACTTTTAACCGAAGTGATTCCAATATACCCCTGTTTGGAGATTTGGCAATTTCTTCTTGATTCTAATCAAACCAGAATGAATAAAGATGTATGGAGCTTTATTTGGACCCTTAAATCAGTGTAGAATCATCCTGAAGTTGAATCAATATCATTGGAGTTATGATGAAGAAGTTATCCCACTTTTAACCGAAGTGATTCCAGTTTGCCCTTTTTGGAGAGTTGGCTTCTTGATACTAATAAAACCAGAATTAATCATGATGTAAGAAGTTTGATTTGGACTCATAAATCAGTTTAGAATCACCCTAAATTTGAATCAAGATCATAGGAGTTATGAAGAAGAAGTTATCCCACTTTTAACCGAAGTGACTCCAGTTTACCTCTTTTGGAGATTTGGCAATTTCTTCTTGATTCTAATCAAACCAGAATGAATCAAGATGTATGAAGCTTTATTTGGACTCATAAATCAGTGTATAATCACCCTGAATTTGAATCAATATCATAGGAGTTATGATGAAGATGTTATTCCACTTTTAACCGAAGTGATTCCAGTTTGTCCTGTTTGGAGATTTGGCAATTTCTTCTTGATTCTAATCAAACCAGAATGAATCAAGATGTAAGAATCTTTATTTGGACTCATATATCAGTGTAGAATCATCCTGAAGTTGAATCAATATCATTGGACTTATGATGAAGAAGTTATCCCACTTTTAACCGAAGTGATTCCAGTTTGCCCTGTTTGGAGAGTTGGCAATTACTTCTTGATACTAATAAAACCAGAATGAATCACGATGTAAGAAGCTTGATTTGGACTCATAAATCAGAATAGAATTATCCTGAAGTTGAATCAATATCATTGGAGTTATGATGAAGAAGTTATTCAACTTTTTCCCGAAGTGATTCCAGTTTGTTCTATTTGGAGATTTGGCAATTTCTTCTTGATACTAATAAAACCAGAATGAGTCACGATGTAAGAAGCTTGATTTGGAATCATAAATAAGTGTAGATCCACCCTGAAGTTAAAGCAAGATCATAGGAGTTATGATGAAGAAGTTATCCCAGTTTTAACCGAAGTGACTCCAGTTTACCCTGTTTGGAGATTTGGCAATTTCTTCTTGATTCTAATCAACCAAGAATGAATCAAGATGTATGAAGCTTTATTTGGACTCATAAATCAGTGGATAATCACGCTGAAGTTGAATCAATATCATAGGAGTTATGATGAAGATGTTATTCCTCTTTTAACCGAAGTGATTTCAGTTTACCTTGTTTGGAGATTTGGCAATTTCTTATTGATTCTAATCAAACCAGAATGAATCAAGATGTAAGAAGCTTGATTTGGACTCATTAATCAGTGTAGAATCACCCTGAAGTTGAATCAAGATCATAGGAGTTATGATGAAGAAGTTATCCCACTTTTAACCGAAGTGATTCCAGTATACCCTGTTTGGAGATTTGGCAATTTCTTCTTGATTCTAATCAAACCAGAATGAATCAAGATGTATGAAGCTTTATTTGGACCCTTAAATCAGTGTAGAATCATCCTGAAGTTGAATCAATATCATTGGAGTTATGATGAAGAAGTTATCCCACTTTTAACCGAAGTGATTCCAGTTTGCCCTGTTTGGAGAGTTGGCTTCTTGATACTAATAAAACCAGAATTAATCACGATGTAAGAAGCTTGATTTGGACTCATAATTCAGATTAGAATCACCCTGAATTTGAATCAAGATCATAGGAGTTATGAAGAAGAAGTTATCCCCCTTTTAACTGAAGTGACTCCAGTTTACCCTGTTTGGAGATTTGGCAATTTCTTCTTGATTCTAATCAAACCAGAATGAATCAAGATGAAATAATATTTATTTGGACTCATAAATCAGTGGATAAACACCCTGAAGTTGAATCAATATCCTTGGAGTTATGATGAAGAAGTTATCCCACTTTTAACCGAAGTGATTCCAGTTTGCCCTGTTTGGAGTGTTGGCAATTACTTCTTGATACTAATAAAACCAGAATGAATCACGATGTAAGAAGCTTGATTTGGACTCATAAATCAGAATAGAATTATCCTGAAGTTGAATCAATATCATTGGAGTTATGATGAAGAAGTTATTACACTTTTTACCAAAGTGATTCCAGTTTGCCCTATTTGGAAATTTGGCAATTTCTTCTTGATATTAATAAAACCAGAATGAATCACGATGTAAGAAGCTTTATTTGGACTCTTAAATCAGTGTAGAATCATCCTGAAGTTGAAGCAAGATCATTGGAGTTATGATGAAGATGTTATCCCACTTTTAACCGAAGTGATTCCAGTTTGCCCTGTTTGGAGAGTTGGCTTCTTGATACTAATAAAACCAGAATTAATCACGATGTAAGAAGCTTGATTTGGAATCATAAATCAGTTTAGAATCACCCTGAATTTGAATCAAGATCATAGGAGTTATGAAGAAGAAGTTATCCCACTTTTAACCGAAGTGACTCCAGTTTATCATGTTTGGAGATTTGGCAATTTCTTCTTGATTCTAATCAAACCAGAATGAATCAAGATGAAATAATATTTATTTGGACTCATAAATCAGTGGATAAACACCCTGAAGTTGAATCAATATCCTTGGAGTTATGATGAAGAAGTTATCCCACTTTTAACCGAAGTGATTCCAGTTTGCCCTGTTTGGAGAGTTGGCAATTACTTCTTAATACTAATAAAACCAGAATGAATCACGATGTAAGAAGCTTGATTTGGACTCATAAATCAGAATAGAATTATCCTGAAGTTGAATCAATATCATTGGAGTTATGATGAAGAAGTTATTCCACTTTTTACCGAAGTGATTCCAGTTTGCCCTATTTGGAGATTTGGCAATTTCTTCTTGATACTAATAAAACCAGAATGAATCACGATGTAAGAAGCTTGATTTGGACTCATAAATCAGCGTAGAACCACCCTGAAGTTGAAGCAAGATCATAGGAGTTATGATGAAGAAGTTATCCCACTTTTAACCGAAGTGATTCCAGTTTACACTGTTTGGAGAATTTGCAATTTCTTCTTGATTTTAATCAAACCAGAATGAATCAAGATGTAGGAAGCTTTATTTGGAATCATAAATCAGTGGATAATCACGCTGAAGTTGAATCAATATCATAGGAGTTATGATGAAGATGTTATTCCACTTTTAACCGAAGTGATTTCAGTTTACCTTGTTTGGAGATTTGACAATTTCTTCTTGATTCTAATCAAACCAGAATGAATCAAGATGTAAGAAGCTTTATTTGGACTCATTAATCAGTGTAGAATCACCCTGAAGTTGAATCAAGATCATAGGAGTTATGATGAAGAAGTTATCCCACTTTTAACCGAAGTGATTCCAGTATACCCTGTTTGGAGATTTGTCAATTTCTTCTTGATTCTAATCAAACCAGAATGAATCAAGATGTAAGAAGCTTTATTTGGACTCTTAAATCAGTGTAGAATCATCCTGAAGTTGAATCAATATCATTGGAGTTATGATGAAGAAGTTATCCCACTTTTAACCAAAGTGATTCCAGTTTGCCCTGGTTGGAGAGTTGGCAATTACTTCTTGATACTAATAAAACCAGAATGAATCACGATGCAAGAAGCTTGATTTGGACTCATAAATCTGAATAGAATTATCCTGAAGTTGAATCAATATCATTGGAGTTATGATGAAGAAGTTATCCCACTTTTAACCGAAGTGATTCCAGTTTGCCCTATTTGGAGATTTGACAATTTCTTCTTGATACTAATAAAACCAGAATGAATCACGATGTAAGAAGCTTGATTTGGAATCATAAATAAGTGTAGAGCCACCCTGAAGTTGAAGCAAGATCATAGGAGTTATGATGAAGAAGTTATCCCAGTTTTAACCGAAGAGACTCCAGTTTACCCTGTTTGGAGATTTGGCAATTTCATCTTGATTCTAATCAACCAAGAATGAATCAAGATATATGAAGCTTTATTTGGACTCATAAATCAGTGGATAATCACGCTGAAGTTGAATCAATATCATAGGAGTTATGATGAAGATGTTATTCCACTTTTAACCGAAGTGATTTCAGTTTACCTTGTTTGGAGATTTGGCAATTTCTTCTTGATTCTAATCAAACCAGAATGGATCAAGATGTAAGAAGCTTGATTTGGACTCATTAATCAGTGTAGAATCACCCTGAAGTTGAATCAAGATCATAGGAGTTATGATGAAGAAGTTATCCCACTTTTAACCGAAGTGATTCCAGTATACCCTGTTTGGAGATTTGGCAATTTCTTCTTGATTCTAATCAAACCAGAATGAATCAAGATGTATGAAGCTTTATTTTGACCCTTAAATCAGTGTAGAATCATCCTGAAGTTGAATCAATATCATTGGAGTTATGATGAAGAAGTTATCCCACTTTTAACCGAAGTGATTCCAGTTTGCCCTGTTTGGAGAGTTGGCTTCTTGATACTAATAAAACCAGAATTAATCAAGATGTAAGAAGCTTGATTTGGACTCATAAATCAGTTTAGAATCACCCTGAATTTGAATCAAGATCATAGGAGTTATGAAGAAGAAGTTATCCCACTTTTAACCGAAGTGACTCCAGTTTACCCTGTTTGGAGATTTGGCAATTTCTTCTTGATTCTAATCAAACCAGAATGAATCAAGATGAAATAAGATTTATTTGGACTCATAGATTAGTGGATAACCACCCTGAAGTTGAATCAATATCCTTGGAGTTATGATGAAGAAGTTATCCCACATTTAACCGAAGTGATTCCAGTTTGCCCTGTTTGGAGAGTTGGTAATTACTTCTTGATACTAATAAAACCAGAATGAATCACGATGTAAGAAGCTTGATTTGGACTCATAAATCAGAATAGAATTATCCTGAAGTTGAATCAATATCATTGGAGTTATGATGAAGAAGTTATTCCACTTTTTACCGAAGTGATTCCAGTTTGCCCTATTTGGAGATTTGGCAATTTCTTCTTGATACTAATAAAACCAGAATGAATCACGATGTAAGAAGCTTGATTTGGACTCATAAATCAGTGTAGAACCACCCTGAAGTTGAAGCAAGATCATAGGAGTTATGATGAAGAAGTTATCCCACTTTTAACCGAAGTGACTCTAGTTTACCCTGTTTGGAGATTTGGAAATTTCTTCTTGATTCTAATCAATCCAGAATGAATCAAGATGTATGAAGCTTTATTTGGACTCATAAATCAGTGTATAATCACCCTGAAGTTGAATCAATATCATAGGAGTTATGATGAAGATGTTATTCCACTTTTAACCGAAGTGATTCCAGTTTGCCCTGTTTGGAGATTTGACAATTTCTTCTTTATTCTAATCAAACCATAATGAATCAAGATGTAAGAATCTTTATTTGGACTCATATATCAGTGTAGAATCATCCTGAAGTTGAATCAATATCATTGGATTTATAATGAAGAAGTTATCCCACTTTTAACAGAAGTGATTCTAGTTTGCCCTGTTTGGAGAGTTGGCAATTTCTTCTTGATAATAATAAAATAAGAATGAATCACGATGTTAGAAACTTGATTTGGACTCATTAATCAGTTTAGAATCACCCTGAATTTGAATCAAGATCATAGGAGTTATGATGAAGAAGTTATCCCACTTTTAACCGAAGTGACTCCAGTTTACCCTATTTGGAGATTTGGCAATTTCTTCTTGATTTTAATCAAACCAGAATGAATCAAGATGTAAGAAGCTTTATTTGGAATCATAAATCAGTGGATAATCACGCTGAAGTTGAATCAATATCATAGGAGTTATGATGAAGATGTTATTCCACTTTTAACCGAAGTGATTTCAGCTTACCTTGTTTGGAGATTTGGCAATTTCTTCTTGATTCTAATCAAACCAGAATGAATCAAGATGTAAGAAGCTTGATTTGGACTCATTAATCAGTGTAGAATCACCCTGAAGTTGAATCAAGATCATAGGAGTTATGATGAAGAAGTTATCCCACTTTTAACCGAAGTGATTCCAGTATACCCTGTTTGGAGATTTGGCAATTTCTTCTTGATTCTAATCAAACCAGAATGAATCAAGATGTAAGAAGCTTTATTTGGACTCTTAAATCAGTGTAGAATCATCCTGAAGTTGAATCAATATCATTGGAGTTATGATGAAGAAGTTATCTCACTTTTAACCGAAGTGATTCCAGTTTGCCCTGTTTGGAGAGTTGGCAATTACTTCTTGATACTAATAAAACCAGAATGAATCACGATGTAAGAAGCTTGATTTGGACTCATAAATCTGTATAGAATTATCCTGAAGTTGAATCAATATCATTGGAGTTATGATGAAGAAGTTATCCCACTTTTAACCGAAGTGATTCCAGTTTGCCTTATTTGGAGATTTGGCAATTTCTTCTTGATACTAATAAAACCAGAATGAATCACGATGTAAGAAGCTTGATTTGGACTCATAAATAAGTGTAGAACCACCCTGAAGTTGAAGCAAGATCATAGGAGTTATGATGAAGAAGTTATCCCACTTTTAACCGAAGCGATTCCAGTATACCCTGTTTGGAGAGTTGGCAATTTCTTCTAGATAATAATAAAAAAAGAATGAATCACGATTTTTGAAACTTGATTTGGACTCATTAATCAGTTTAGAATCACCCTGAATTTGAATCAAAATCATAGGAGTTATGATGAAGAAGTTATCCCACTTTTAACCGAAGTGACTCCAGTTTACCCTATTTGGAGATTTGGCAATTTCTTCCTGATTTTAATCAAACCAGAATGAATCAAGATGTAAGAAGCTTTATTTGGAATCATAAATCAGTGGATAATCACGCTGAAGTTGAATCAATATCATAGGAGTTATGATGAAGATGTTATTCCACTTTTAACCGAAGTGATTCCAGTTTACCTTGTTTGGAGATTTGACAATTTCTTCTTGATTCTAACCAAACCACAATGAATCATGATGTAAGAATCTTTATTTGGACTCATTAATCAGTGTAGAATCACCCTGAAGTTGAATCAAGATCATAGGAGTTATGATGAAGAAGTTATCCCACTTTTAACCGAAGTGATTCCAGTATACCCTGTTTGGAGATTTGGCAATTTCTTCTTGATTCTAATCAAACCAGAATGAATCAAGATGTAAGAAGCTTTATTCGGACTCTTAAATCAGTGTAGAATCATCCTGAAGTTGAATCAATATCATTGGAGTTATGATGAAGAAGTTATCCCACTTTTAACCGAAGTGATTCCAGTTTGCCCTGTTTGGAGAGTTGGCAATTACTTCTTGATACTAATAAAACCAGAATGAATCATGATGTAAGAAGCTTGATTTGGACTCATAAATCTGAATAGAATTATCCTGAAGTTGAATCAATATCATTGGAGTTATGATGAAGAAGTTATCCCACTTTTAACCGAAGTGATTCCAGTTTGCCCTATTTGGAGATTTGGCAATTTCTTCTTGATACTAATAAAACCAGAATGAATCACGATGTAAGAAGCTTGATTTGGAATCATAAATAAGTGTAGAGCCACCCTGAAGTTGAAGCAAGATCATAGGAGTTATGATGAAGAAATTATCCCACTTTTAACCGAAGTGACTCCAGTTTACCCTGTTTGGAGATTTGGCAATTTCTTCTTGAGTCTAATCAACCAAGAATGAATCAAGATGTATGAAGCTTTATTTGGACTCATAAATCAGTGGATAATCACGCTGAAGTTGAATCAATATCATAGGAGTTATGATGAAGATGTTATTCCACTTTTAATCGAAGTGATTTCAGTTTACCTTGTTTGGAGATTTGGCAATTTCTTCTTGATTCTAATCAAACCAGAATGAATCAAGATGTAAGAAGCTTGATTTGGACTCATTAATAAGTGTAGAATCACCCTGAAGTTGAATCAAGATCATAGGAATTATGATGAAGAAGTTATCCCACTTTTAACCGAAGTGATTCCAGTATACCCTGTTTGGAGATTTGGCAATTTCTTCTTGATTCTAATCAAACCAGAATGAATCAAGATGTAAGAAGCTTTATTTGGACTCTTAAATCTGTGTAGAATCATCCTGAAGTTGAATCAATATCATTGGAGTTATGATGAAGAAGTTATCCCACTTTTAACCGAAGTGATTCCAGTATACCCTGTTTGGAGATTTGGCAATTTCTTCTTGATTCTAATCAAACCAGAGTGAATCAAGATGTAAGAAGCTTTATTTGGACTCTTAAATCAGTGTAGAATCATCCTGAAGTTGAATCAATATCATTGGAGTTATGATGAAGAAGTTATCCCACTTTTAACCGAAGTGATTCCAGTTTGCCCTGTTTGGAGAGTTGGCAATTACTTTTTGATACTAATAAAACCAGAATGAATCACGATGTAAGAAGCTTGATTTGGACTCATAAATCTGCATAGAATTATCCTGAAGTTGAATCAATATCATTGGAATTATGATGAAGAAGTTATCCCACTTTTAACCGAAGTGATTCTAGTTTGTCCTATTTGGAGATTTGGAAATTTCTTCTTGATACTAATAAAACCAGAATGAATCACGATGTAAGAAGCTTGATTTGGACTCATTAATCAGTGTAGAATCACCCTGGAGTTGAATTACTATCATTGGAGTTATGATGAAGAAGTTATCCTACTTTTAACCGAAGTGATTCCAGTTTACCCTGTTTGGAGATTTGGCAATTTCTTCTTGATACAAATAAAACCAGAATGAATCACATTGTAAGAATCTTGTTTTGGACTCATAAATCAGTTTAGAATCACCCTGAAGTTGAATCAAGATCATAGGAGTTATGATGAAGAAGTTATCCGACTTTTAACCGAAGTGATTCCAGTTTACCCTGTTGGGAGATTTGGCAATTTCTTCTTGGTTCTAATCAAACCAGAATGAATCAAGATGTAAGAAGCTCTATTTGGACTCATAAATCAGTGGAGAATCATCCTGAAGTTGAATCAATATCATTGGAGTTATGATGAAGAAGTTATACCACTTTTAACGGTTGTGATTCCAGTTTGCCATAATTGGAGATTTGGCAATTTCTTGTTGATACTAATAAAACAAGAATGATCCACGATGTAAGAAGCTTGAGTTGGACTCATAAATCAGTTTATAATTGTTGAAATAAGTGAGTACTGGCTGGAAAGTAAAAGGAGTTTCTGTTGCCAGCAAGGAAGATGCCAAAAGGAGTTTCTGTGGCCAGAAAGGAAGATGCCAAAGCATCTTTGACTTCTCTTACTTCCTTATCCTCTTAGTCACGAAAAACCCTTGTATCTGAGCATATATATGTTGTAAACCCTCTCATTTATCAATAATAGAGTTTTGAGCCTCTCTCTCTATATATTCTCTTTATTCTCTCTCTAATCTCTAAATCTTTTATACAAACAATCTGCTCCTTTCTGAAATTCCCGTCTATACACTCACTAAATCAAAAGTGAATATGGTATCAGAGCCAGGTTGCTGAAAGGGGTGAGTGTGTGTTTGCGAAATCTGGGTCCTTTATTCTTGGTGTTCTTGATGTTCTTGGTGTTCTTGGTGATTTCTGGGTTTGTGTTCATCACTGAAGAAGATCAAGGTCGAAACTTTTTGAAGATCCAAGGTGGTTTTTTTGAAGATCCAGGTAGAAGACTGAAGATTGAAGCTTAGTTGCTGGGAAATCTCAAGTCTTTTCAAGTATTCCTTGCAAAAGACTCATCCTTTCTCTGATTCTGGGTTTCTGTTCTTCATTTTCTCAGTCTGGGTGAAAGGTTCTAATGGAAACCAACGACTACAGTGTGAAGGTGAAGCTTAGATCTGAGATTGAGGTATCCAGATTTTTTGAAACAGCTTTGGAAAGTTATGGTTTGTTGAGTAGTCATGTAAAGGTGGAAGCTTTTGGGGATATGACTACTGGAGAAGGCCAGGTAGATGACCTGAAGGATGAAGACAAGTGGGTCAGAGAAGACATAAAAACACTTGAGATCATCCATGGATCTCTCTCAAAATCGTTTGTGGAGGTTTATATGCAATGTGAAGCCGCAAAGGAGATATGGGAGAAACTTGAAGCAGCTTTTAGGAACAAGTCGAATCTGGTAAAGGTCTGTGAAGCTAAGAAGGTTATCAGAGACTTAGAGCAAAGAAAGGACGAGTTCAATCAGCTGATTAGAAAACTTAGATGCTTGTGGTCGAAGCTGAATGTGTTGAGACCAAGCACATCAGATTCAGGAGTTACACAAGAGAGGCTGGAACAAGATGTAATATGTGACACTCTTGTGGATTTGAAACCATCATGTGGTCAGTTAACCAGAGTAGATGAGCTGATTGATGTGGCGTGTAGGTGATTTGGTTCAAGGAGAACAAAGTGTTTTTAAATTGAACAAACAACCAGCTTGTGGAATGAGTGGTATGAGCCGCAAGAATGGAAGACTTAGAAAGCTTTCCATGGCCAGGAGAGCTAAGGGAAATTATTGGAAGAGAAGCATACAACTTACTAGTTTAGAAAAGCACCTAAAGATGCTGGTCAAGGAAGTGACACAACAAATGGTCAGAGGAGAATGCTCCTATTTAGCTTACATGGGTGAGTCATTAGAGAAAGAGTGGGATCCAGTGAACCAGAGATAGCAAGAGCTGATGGTCCTATTACCAGGAAGGATTGGGAGACATTTATGGAGCATATCCAAGCCCTGCTTACAACCAGGAAGCAAAGGAGACAGTCTAGTGTTGGTGAAGAGGCTACTAAGCCTATTATCATTGATTCTGGAGCAACTCACCACACGATCAGTGATAGGAGTTTGATGAGTGATATTAAAGCCACCACAGGGACTGTCAGGATAGCTAATGGTGATCAGATTCCAATAGAGGGGATAGGCAATCTGAAGTTGTTTCAAAAGGATTCATCTGCCTTCTACCTACCTCGGTTCACCTCCAATCTGATATCTGTGAAGAGAGCAACAGTGGATCTTAATTGCCAAGTTGTATTCAGGCCAAATGAAGTTGAGTTTCAAGACTTGGAGTCTGGACAAGTCATTGGCCGAGGAGACAGCAAGAATGAGCTTTACCATCTACAAACGACTAAGCTCTCTAAACCCTTTGACTATATTTTGCTTAAGTAGTGCTGCTGATAGTATTGATAGCATTACTTGGCATGCTAGATTGGGTCACCCTCATGCTCGTGCAATTGAACTGATTTTACCTACTTTATCATTCAATCATTTGGAGTGTGAAGCTTGCATCTTAGGAAAGCATTGTAGGACTGTTTTTCCAACATCAAAGACTATATATGAGAATTGCTTTGATCTAATACACTCTGATGTGTGGACATCTCCATGTGTTTCTAGGGACAATCAGAAGTATTTTGTGACTTTCATTGATGAGAAGTCTAAGTATACTTGGATCACATTGCTTTCATCTAAGGATAGAGTGTTAGATGCCTTTGTAAACTTCCAAGCATATGTTACTAATCATTACAATGCTACTGTGAAGGTACTAAGGTCAGATAATGGAGGCGAATACACTAGTCATGCCTTCAAGAATCACTTGGCCAAGCATGGGATATTGCATCAGAACAGTTGTCCTTACACACCACAGCAGAATGGAGTTGCTGAGAGGAAGAATAGGCACCTGATGGAGGTTGCTAGATCCATGATGTATCATGCAAAGGTCCCTAGGCGGTTTTGGAGTGATGCAGTTCAGACTGCATGCTATCTTATCAACCTTCCAACCAAGATCTTGAAGAATATGTCCCCATATGAAGTGTTGAACAAAACAAAGTCATACATAGATCATCTGAGAGTCTTTGGGTGTCTATGCTATGTCCTGGTTCCTGGAGAGCAGAGAAACAAGCTGGATGGAAAGAGTACTAAAGCTATGTTTATTGGGTACTCAGTAACTCAAAAGGGGCACAAGTGCTATGATCCAGCGACAATGAGAGTGTTGGTATCCAGAGATGTGAAGTTCATGGAGGCAAAGGGGTATTATGAGGAGAAAAAATGGGAAGACTTAGAAGACATGCCTAAAGAACCAGGGGATAAGGCACTAAATCTGAGAATCTTATTGGAGAAGCTTGGTGTAAACATGTCCCAAGATAAAGGGATAAGAAGGTGCACTCCTTCTTCTGATCAAGTTGGAGAAGCTGGAAGAACAACCCCTCTTGATCATGAGGGGTGAGAAGAGTCTGAATCAGAAGTGCATGAGCAGCACCAAGAGGATTCAGGACATCATGATCAAGAGGTGACACATGAGGCTGAGAATCTGGATCAGTCTAGTGGAGATGAGCATAACGAGTTTCATAATCATGAGGAGGTAAATGAGACACATCCAAAAGTTCAAGAAGAGTTTCAGCCTTTGTGGAGAAGCACAAGGGTTAGGAAGGATCCTTCCAACTGGGTAAACACGAGAGTGTACTACGATGCCCAGGCTGTGAAGCATCCTTCTCAAGTCGTGTGTTCCTTTGCAGAGTATCCAGATGAACACATGGTGTTTATGTGTAACTTGGATGAGAATGAGATTCCAAGATCCTATGAAGAAGCCATGAAGGATAAAGAATGGAGAGAGTCAGTGAGTAATGAAAGGGATGCAATGATCAGAAATGACACATGGTATGAGAGTGAACTACCTAAGGGGAAGAAGGCTGTGACTAGTAGATGGATTTTCACAATCAAATACCTTGCAAATGGGCAAATTGATAAGAAAAAGACAAGGTTGGTAGCAAGAGGATTTACACAGACTTATGGGGAAGATTACATTGATACGTTTGCTCCTGTAGCTAAGCTTCACACAGTCCGGATTGTATTATCTATTGCTACAAATCTAGAGTGGGACTTATGGCAGATGGATGTGAAGAACGCTTTATTGCAAGGTGAGCTTGAAGATGAGGTTTATATGCTTCCGCCCCCTGGTCTTGAGCATCTAGTGAAGCCATGGAATGTGTTGAGATTGAAGAAAGCAATATATTGGTTAAATCAGTCACCTAGAGCCTGGTATAGAAAACTAAGTACAACCCTAAATGGAAGAGGGTTCAGGAAGTCTGAGTTAGATCATACTCTGTTCACTCTTGTTACTCCATCAGGGATCATTGTGATATTGGTATATGTGGATGATTTGATCATCACAGGAAGTGATAAGGCTGGGATTAAAGCCACTATAGAGTTTCTCAAGTCAGTGTTTGATATCAAAGATTTGGGAGAGATGAAGTACTTCGTGGGTATTGAGATATGCAAATCTAAGGAGGGTTTGTTTATGTCTCAAAGAAAGTATACGATGGATATGTTGAAAGAGACTGATGTGCTTGGAGGAAAGATAGCCAAGACACCTCTTGAAGAGGGGTATAAGGTTCTACTTGAGGGGGAGATTGAAGAGAACCAGTTGTTTGAGGATGCTAAGCTATACAGGAAGATGGTTGGGAAGCGGATCTACTTGACTATCACAAGACCAGATAAATGTTTTGCAGTGAATCAAGTAAGTCAGCATATGAAGGCGCCAAAGGCCCATCACTGGAAGATGGTTGATAGGATACTGAGGTACTTGAGTGGCACGCCTGGACAAGGATTTGGATGGGATGTAATGGCAGTACAGAAGTAGTTGGGTATTGTGATGTTGACTGGGCAGGAGATAGAGTGGATAGGAAATCAACTACTGGGTATTGTACATTCATTGGAGGGAACCTGGTTACTTGGAAGAGTAAGAAGCAAAAGGTTATCTCCTGTTCAAGTGCTGAGGCTGAGTATAGGGCTATGTTGAAGCTGACAAACGAGTTGGTGTGGATCAAGGGCATTCTGAAGCATCTGGAGATTGAACAGACCACTCCTATGACAATGCATTGTGATAATCAAGCAGCAATTCACATTGCATCTAACTCAGTCTTCCATGAGAAAACAAAGCACATAGAAGTTGATTGTCATAAGGTGAGGGAGATGATTGGCTTAGGAGTGATATTGCCATGCTATACAAGGAGTGAGGATCAACTTGCTGATGTGTTCACTAAGGCTGCGAGATTAAAGACAATGGAGTCCATCCTTTCGAGGTTGGGACTCATTGATCTTACTCCAAACAACTGATCCCCTCGTCATGGGGTCTTCACTCTTTTCCTTATCAAGGTTTTATCCCTAATGAGGGTTTTCCTTGGTAAGGTTTTTAATGAGGAAGATCTCATGGCATTCCAATCTTGACTTGTTCCACATGGTCAAGCTTGAGGGGGAGTGTTGAAATAAGTGACTACAGGCTGGAAAGTAAAAGGAGTTTTTGTGGCCAGCAAGGAAGATGCCAAAAGGAGTTTCTGTGGCCAGAAAGGAATATGCCAAAAGGAGTTTCTTTGGCAAAAAAGGAAGATGCCAAAGCATCTTTGACTTCTCTTGCTTCCTTATCCTTTTATTCACGAAAAACCGTTGTATCTGAGCATATATATGTTGTAAACCCTCTCATTTATTAATAATAGAGTTTTGAGCCTCTCTCTCTCTATATTCTTTTTATTCTCTCTCTAATCTTTAAATCTCTTATACAAACAATCTGTTCCTTTCTGAAATTCCTGTCTATACACTCACTAAATCAAAAGTGAATAATAATCACCCTGAAGTTGAATCAAGATCACAAGAGTTATGATAAAGAAGTTATCCCACTTTTAACCGAAGGTACTCCAGTTTACCCTATTTGGAAATTTGGCAATTTCTTCTTGATTTTAATCAAACCAGAATGAATAAAGATGTAAGAATCTTTATTTGGACTCATAAATCAGTGGATAATCACCCTGAAGTTGAATCAATATCATTGGATTTATGATGAAGAAGCTATCCCACTTTTAACCGTAGTGATTCCAGTTTGCCCTGTTTGGAGATTTGGCAATTTATTCCTGATACTAATAAAAACAGAATGAATCACGATGTAAGAAGCTTGATTTGGACTCATTAATCAGTGTAGAATCACCCTGAAGTTCAATCAAGATCATAGGAGTTATGATGAAGAAATTATCCCACTTTTAACCGAAGTGATTCCAGTATACCTGTTTGGAGATTTGGAAATTTCTTCTTGATTATAATCAAAACAGAATGAATCAAGACGTAAGAAGCTTTATTTGGACTAATAAATCAGTGTAGAATCATCCTGAAGTTGAATCAATATCATTGGAGTTATGATGAAGAAGTTATCCCACTTTTAACCGAAGTGATTCTAGTTTGCCCTGTTTGGAGAGTTGGCAATTTCTTCTTGATAATAATAAAACAATAATGAATCATGATGTAAGAAGCTTGATTTGGACTCATTAATCAGTGTAGAATCACCCTGAATTTGAATCAAGATCATAGAAGTTATGATGAAGAAGTTATCCCACTTTTAACCAAAGTGACTCCAGTTTACCCTGTTTGGAGATTTGGCAATTTCTTCTTGATTTTAATCAAACCAGAATGAATCAAGATGTAAAAATCTTTATTTGGACTCATAAATCAGTGGATAATCACCCTGAAGTTGAATCAATATCATTGGATTTATGATGAAGAAGCTATCCCACTTTTAACCGTAGTGATTCCAGTTTGCCCTGTTTGGAGAGTTGGCAATTTCTTCTTGATACTAATAAAACCAGAATGAATCACGATGTAAGAAGCTTGATTTGGACTCATAAATCAGTGTAGAATCACCCTGAAGTTGAATCAAGATCATAGGAGTTATGATGAAGAAGTTATCCCACTTTTAATCGAAGTGACTCCAGTTTAACCTGTTTGGAGATTTGGCAATTTCTTCTTTATTCTAATCAAACCAGAATGAATCAAGATGAAAGGAGTTTTATTTGGACTCATAAATCAGTGGATAATCACCCTGAAGTTGAATCAATATCATTGGAGTTATGATGAAGAAGTTATCCCACTTTTAACCGAAGTGATTCCAGTTTGCCCTGTTTGGAGAGTTGGCAAATTCTTCTTGATACTAATAAAACCAGAATGAATCATGATGTAATAAGCTTGATTTGGACTCATAAATCAGTACAGAATTATCCTGAAGTTGAATCAATATCATTGGAGTTATGATGAAGAAGTTATCCCACTTTTAACCGAAGTGATTCCAATTTGCCCTATTTGGAGATTTGGCAATTTCTTCTTGATACTAATAAAACCAGAATGAATCACAATGTAAGAAGGTTGGTTTGGACTCATAAATCAGTGTAGAACCACCCTGAAGTTGAAGCAAGATCATAGGAGTTATGATGAAGAAGTTATCTCACTTTTAACCGAAGTGACTCTAGTTTACCCTGTTTGGAGATTTGGCAATTTCTTCTTGATTCTAATCAAAGCAGAATGAATCAAGATGTAAGAATATTGATTTGGACTCATAAATCAGTGTAGAATCATCATGAAGTTGAATCAATATCATTGGACTTATGATGAAGAAGTTATCCCACTTTTAACCGAAGTGATTCCAGTTTACCCTGTTTGGAGATTTGACAATTTATTCTTGATACTAATAAAACCAGAATGAATCACGATGTAAGAAGCTTGATTTGGACTCATTAATCAGTGTATAATCACCCTGAATTTGAATCAAGATCATAGGAGTTATGATGAAGAAGTTATCCCACTTTTAACCGAAGTGATTCCAGTTTACCCTGTTTGGAGATTTGGCAATTTCTTCTTAATACAAATAAAACCAGAATGAATCACGATGTAAGACACTTTATTTGGACTTATTAATCAGTGTAGAATCACCCTGAAGTTGAATCAAGATCATAGGAGTTATGATGATGAAGTTATCCCACTTTTAACCAAAGTGATTCCAGTTTACCCTGTTTGGAGATTTGGCAATTTCTTCTTGATACAAATAAAACCAGAATGAATCACGATGTAGAAGCTTGATTTGGACTCATAAATCAGTTTAGAATCACCCTGAGTTTGAATCAAGATCATAAGAGTTATGATGAAGAAGTAATCCCACTTTTAACCGAAGTGACTCCAGTTTACCCTGTTTGGAGATTTGGCAATTACTTCTTGATTCTAATCAAAACAGAATGAATGAAGATGTAAGAAGATTGATTTGGACTGATAAATCAGTGTAACATCATCCTGAAGTTGAATCAATATCATTGGAGTTATGATGAAGAAGTTATCCCACTTTTAACTGAAGTGATTCCAGTTTGCCCTATTTGGAGATTTGGCAATTTCTTCTTGATTCTAATCAAAAACAGAATGAATCTAGATGTAATAATATTGATTTGGACTCATAAATCGGTGTAGAATCATCCTGAATTTGAATCAATATCATTGGGGTTATGATAAAGATCTTATTCCAGTTTTAACCGAAGTGATTCCAGTTTACCATGTTAGATTTGGCAATTTCTTGTTGATTCTAATCAAACCAGAATGAATCAAGATGTAAGAAGCTTTATTTGTACTCATAAATCAGTGGATAATCACCGTGAAGTTGAATCAATATCATAGGAGTTATGATGAAGATGTTATTCCACTTTTAACCGAAGTGATTCCAGTTTACCTTTTTTGGAGATTTGGCAATTTCTTCTCGGTTCTAATCAAACCAGAATGAATCCAGATGTAAGAATCTTGATTTGGACTCATTAATCAGTTTATAATCATCCTGAAGTTGAATCAATATCATTGGACTTATGATGAAGAAGTTATCCCACTTTTAACCGAAGTAATCAAAGTTATCCCTGTTTGGAGATTTGATAATTTATTCTTGATACTAATAAAACTAGAATGAATCACGATGTAAGAAGCTTGATTTAGACTCATTAATCAGTGTAGAATCACCCTGAATTTGAATCAAGATCATAGGAGTTATGATGAAGAAGTTATCCCACTTTTAATTGAAGTGATTCCAGTTTACCCTGTTTGGAGATTTGGCAATTTCTTCTTGATACAAATAAAACCAGAATGAATCACGATGTAAGAAACTTGATTTGGACTCATTAATAAGTGTAGAATCACCCTGAAGTTGAATCAAGATCATAGGAGTTATGATGAAGAAGTTATCCCACTTTTAACCGAAGTGATTCTAGTTTACTCTGTTTAGAGATTTGGCAATTTTTTCATGATACAGATAAAACCAGAATGAATCACGATGTAAGAAGCTTTATTTGGACTCATAAATCAGTTTAGAATCACCCGGAATTTGAATCAAGATCATAGGAGTTATGATGAAGAAGTTATCCCACTTTTAACCGAAGTGACTCCAGTTTACCATGTTTGGAGATTTGGCAATTACTTCTTGATTCTAATCAAAAAAGAATGAATCAAAATGTAAGAAGCTTGATTTGGATTCATAAATCAGTGTAGAATCATCCTGAAGTTGAATCAATATCATTGGAGTTATGATTAAGAAGTTATCACACTTTTAACCGAACTAATTCCAGTTTGCCCTGTTTGGAGAGTTGGCAATTTCTTCTTGATACTAATAAAACCAGAATGAATCACGATGTAAGAAGCTTGATTTGGACTCATAAATTAGTATAGAATCACCCTGAATTTGAATCAAGATCATAGGAGTTATGATGAAGAAGTTATCCCACTTTTAACCGAAGTGATTCCAGTTTGCCCTGTTTGGAGAGTTGGCAATTTCTTCTTGATACTAATAAAACCAAAATGAATAACAATGTAAGAAGCTTGATTTGGACTCATAAATCAGTACAGAATTATCCTGAAGTTGAATCAATATCATTGGAGTTATGATGAAGAAGTTATCCCACTTTTAACCGAACTGATTCCAGTTTGCCCTATTTGGAGATTTGGAAATTTCTTCTTGATTATAACAAAACCAGAATGAATCAAGATGTAAGAAGCTTGATTTGGACTCATTAATCAGTGTAGAATCACCCTGAATTTGAATCATGATCCTAGGAGTTATGATGTAGAAGTTATCCCACTTTTAACCGAAGTGACTCCAGTTTGGAGATTTGGCAATTTGGCAATTTCTTCTTGATTCTAATAAAACCAGAATGAATCAATATGTAAGAATCTTTATTTGGACTCATAAATCAGTTGATAATCACCCTGAAGTTAAATCAATATCATAGGAGTTATGATGAAGAAGTTATCCCACTTTTAACCGAAATGCCTCCAGTTTACCCTGTTTGGAGATTTGACAATTTCTTTTTGATTCTAATCAAAAAAAAAATGAATCAAGATGTAAGAATCTTGATTTGGACTCATAAATCAGTTTAGAATCATCCTGAAGTTGAATCAATATCATTGGACTTATGATGAAGAAGTTATCCCACTTTTAACCGAAGTGATTTCAGTTTACCCTTTTTGGAGATTTAATAATTTATTCTTGATACTAATAAAACCAGAATGAATCACGATGTAAGAAGCTTGATTTGGACTCATTAATCAGTGTAGAATCACCCTGAAGTTGAATCAAGATCATAGGAGTTATAATAAAGAAGTTATCCCACTTTTAACCGAAGTGATTCCAGTATATCCTGTTTGGAGATTTGGAAATTTCTTCTTGGTTCTAATCAAACCAGAATGAATCAAGACATAAGAAGCTTGATTTGGACTCATAAATCAGTGTAGAATCATCCTGAAGTTGAATCAATATCATTGGTTTTGATTAGAATCAAGAAGAAATTGCCAAATCTCCAAATAGGGCAAACGAATCAAGATGTAAGAAGCTTGATTCGGACTCATAAATCGGTGTAGAATCGTCCTGAAGTTGAATCAATATCATTGGACTTATGATGAAGAAGTTATCCCACTTTTAACCGAAGTGATCCCAGTTAACCCTGTTTGGAGATTTGGCAATTTATTCTTGTGTTGTGAAACGAATAAGGGGAATAGTATATCTTATTGCTTTCTTGTGTTATTCAATAAGTACAATAGAGGTTCATATATATACTCAGAGCCAGCCGACATTCTCCTCATCCTAATCGATGTGGGATGTGCTTAACATAAGGATAAATGTAAAATATAAACCTAAGGATAAATGGAAAGTCTTGGTCCTTATCCATCCGAATGGTATATTCCTTTTAGCATAATATAGATTCCTTTCAGCCCATCTATATGTCGAGATAAGCATGGCCCATTCTTACTCGGTTATTGCATCCATTTCCATATGATTCATAACACTCCCCCTTGGATGTTATAACCATAATGAGCTCGTAATACGTTTGGTATGTTGCCTCGTTAAAACCTCTCTATGGTAAACCCAAAACCCATTGTGGTAAAAGGGAAGCCATAGACAGGAAAAAGAGTACAACCGTATTTCTCCCCCTGATGAATGCATCACCATAGATTCTTCAATCTTCTGGTATCGTGAACCACCTCCTGTGAGTAGAGGTTGGTTTCAGTGAATCGGTTACGATCATGCCTTGACCGCATTTGTATTCTTTGATACTTGACTTCCTTTCATATGTGCTGATCCATAGCTTTAGAAGTCATCTTCATGCGTGTCTCTTTTCCATTATTAGGATAACTTTAGTTAGGCATGCTCCTTTCTTGATAGATGTCATCTGGCATAGTTATCTCGTCTTGCCTTCATGATTCTTGGTCGAATCATCATGTCTGGCAGGTTGAATAACTTTCGGTGGTTGAGCTACTATCGACCAGACCGTTGGTGGTCGAGTTGTTATCGCCCTGGATCATTATCGGCCATATGGCTTAGACCATCGATCAGATCATTCCCTTTGGACTGGGAGTGGTTAACATTCTTTTGGACTATATGACCTTGTCTGCTACATGGATGCTCAACCTTCTGATGACCATATATATCACCTTTGACTTGGATTAGTATCCATGATCTTCATAAATCATAACCTGTTCGTAATCAAACAAAGTTGTATCTGCAAAATAACTTTCCCTTTCTGGGTTGGTTAGTATGGTTAGTGTAAATAAACTTCTCAATCTTTCGTTATATGAGACATAAGTTTATTCATTACCATTACCATTACCTATCTTCTTCATCAGCCTGAATTTTAGATTTGGCATAGACATATGCAAGCTGATGGATTCTGGTTATGATTGTATCCTTTTGATATAGACGTATCCATTTCACAATGGGTTGCTTATTTGGTACTTATTACCAAGGATTTAGTACTCGTGGTCGGATCGTGTATGTCATGACCTTATTTACTTGACCACGTCCATAGATATAGGTTCCTTGACCTTTATGGATTTAACGACTGTATGATCAGTCATAACCATTTCTATGGTCATATATATAATGAGCAATTCATCGACCATTAAGTTCTTGGTCGAATGGCCTTAATCAATCATTTGGCCAGCTTTACTGCTGCAACCGTATGATCAACCATTCTGATTTTCAGATCATATTGACCTAGGTTTCCTTCGGCCATATATCTAGATAGGCTCGTAGGTACCTTACACATGATGACCATGTAATAGACCATTTGGTCGATATGATAAACCAGTTCCTCGGCCGTGGGCAATATGACTATCTTGGTCATTACTTGCACCACATGTGGGCCGACTGGAATGAAGTTATCCCATCTATCCTTTGACCATTTCGGTCTTATATGGACATTTAGTTTGGTCCAGGTCCTTAGACCATGGTTGTATGTTCAACCATTCCCAAATCAATGAATGTCAATCATAGCTCTTAAATACGGCTTATGATCAATATGGATAGGAGCCAACATTTTATAGCCGTTCCATATCTCTTTCAATATGTTTTAGGTTATGAACAACTATAAACCATATGGACTAGGATCTGAAGATCCAAATGTTATGATTATAACGTGTCTAAGGATCAAAACTGATAATCTTGTATCGTTTTGGAATTCATCAACTTTCTTTCAAGTTGGTTTGTGAACACAAGGCATTTCATTCTTATAATGAATGCATGAACTGATTTGATGGTCCTCGTGGAACTCATTCACTTATTATCATAAGCAGCTGTAGCTGTATCAGTTCTTAGAAGGCTAAGGAACAAAGCCGTTTATAGTACCTTTAGTACTTTTATCCAGTGATCAATATACTGCTTTCTACATGTCATTTCTTTTAGACATTTCATTTGTAGTAGCATCCACCACATATCTTATTTTATAGTATGTTCCTTGGTCTCTGTGAGTAACCTTGTGTAATCAGCTATGTTTAAATGCTGTAGGCAGGAAACATGCACGTCTTAGACCACGTGACCATGTCCACCCTTCTCACGGTTTTATCTAACTCACATGACCCCATTCACTGGTTTGATGACGTTTTATGGCCAATACGTCCATCACTTCAATAGGTTCTTTAAACCTAGAAGACCCCACGTAACTCATATGGGTTGATTGATCCTCGGATTTATCACTCAAGTGCTATCTTTTATGCGCAGTCTTATATAATTGGTATCGATACCTTTTTCTGCGTTCCATTGTGATCCAGACATGTCATAGTAGATTGCAATCTTATAACCTTCAATACTTTGGTGTTTTGGCGTCCCAAATCACCTTAAGTACCATGGATTTTGGCGTCCCAAATTCCATTGTGTGATATCTCGTATTGTGGTCGACCATATCTATGTCTGGATTGGTTTCCAATTTTATGACCTCAGGAAATTCAGGCACCATTTCATTTCCTCCCGGTTCTATGTTATGGAACATATTGGTCTATCTTATATAGACGTTTTAGCAACTTGATTGTGTCTCTACTAGGACAACAATTTATCTGGTGCCGGCTGGTAGTACTGTAGGGTCAATGTGTCTGGCATCTAGTTTTATTAATTCTGGACGTCTTATCTTTATTTGTCTGAGGATCTTGCCAAGACATTGAACATTTTCTTTACCAGCTTATAACTTTCTCTTTCAATGTTGGATGGTCGGATTACTGAGGCAATCCGTGAACCTGGCCACTTAGTCTGATCACCCTTATTTGGCTCAAAGTTCTTTTTAATTCGTGAGAGAAAGTTGTACTCCCATCCAACATATATTCTCATCCTCAATCCTCTGCGGAGGTTCCATCTTAAGTAGCACATATGTCTGTGGTGGAATACTCAGATTTCCTTAAGATGGTATATATCTGGTTTATGACCCTTAACCTGAGATGAGAATATCTATGCTCACTTATATGGCCTGATGCATATCATTTTCACATGTATATTCATTGATGTCCTTAGGCTTGTCGTGGATGATGTACCACTCTTAGCCACTGATAGCATAACACACGAGATTTATAGTATGTTTATGGACTACGGTATTTGTCCTCACTCCCCCTCATGAACATACTCGTAATTTTGTGATGCTTAGGACAATAAAGCCTGATGAGTTTCCATGTGTATACATGTTTACACAACGTGAGACTGGATAACTCTTTGTGCCTTTATATTCTATGCATCAAGTTTTGGACTCGGATGGCTAATCCGGTCATGCCATTAAGTGTGGAATTATCACGGCTCTTTGGCTCGTTTTATACTGATCTTTAGCATAGTTTAGATCAGAGTGTATAGTCTTTGACCACATTCCTTATGAGGCTTAGTAATTTTCGAAACTGAGGTTTCTTTTTTCCCATTGGTATGATATGGAAACCTTATATACTGAGGTATATAGCTCAATGGGTCTTATGGGTGAACAAATTCGTGCCTTTAAGGTAATGTCACTTGTGGTGTTGACCATACTCATATTTGTCATTCATTAATCAAGAAATTATCAAGCAAATCAACCAAGATAATTTCATTTAAAATAGTAAATGACAAGTATTCTAAGTAAAGGCAAATCATAAATAAAACATGAATCCAAAGCAACATGAAATCAAAACAATGAAATCAAAACACAAAATCATGATGTCGAGAATTCTAGTCTATGTATAGACCGGCCTCACAATCCATATGTTTCCATGCGGCCATATCGGCTTTATCCTGCTCATCTCTAGCCTTATTGGCTTCGAGGAGCATCTGATCTTTATGCTCTTTTAAAGCTTTCTTAGATCTTTCAATGACCTCTTTGGTCTCACGCCTTCTCTTTTCATCAGCTGCTATGCGATCTATTAGATCATAGTAAGAGTTGAAACCCTTAGGCCTGTATAGCAATACACGGTCCTTAGCAGCGATTGTGGAACGAGTTTTCTCTAACCGATCTTTATCAGAGATTTCAACGTCACATAGTTTGAGACTATGGAAAATGCATGTTAGAGAATCATGATAATCGTCCACGGATTCAAAATCCTTGAGTTTGAGGTTCTCCCATCTGAGTTTGGCTAGCTCACGTGCTGCCACAATGTTTCTGGATTTTAGGATTATCCATAGATCATGAGGATCTTCAACATGGGAGTATTGATCTCTCAACTCTTTAGAGAGAAGGTGGCGCATGATGGATATTGTCCTAAACCTTTCACTTTCAATCCCAATTTTGCCATAAGTGACATATCCCCAAAGTCCTTTAGACTTGAGGTAGGATCTAGTGTCTAATGCCCATTCTAGATAATTATCTCCTGAGGGAGTTAGGGTGGTGTAGTCTCTAGGCGGGAATCTCGACATCTGACATATGAATTCACAGTAAGTTCATGACAATCTTAAAAGATGTTCTCTATATGCATGTCATGCAATCAATATGATTATGATGCTTGTTCTATAATTTAGGTTTTAGACAAGTATGTATTTCGGTTTTGTGAACCTAATCCAGTTATGATTAGTAAACCTACTTTGTTTATGATTAGTAAACCTAATCAGGTTCTGACTAGTAAACCTAATCATATTATGTTTAGGAAACCTATTAGGTCTAGGTTTATGGTTCATACTTGTATAAGTTTATTAATCTTAGATATTTAGTTTTTATATGATATGCATTCAAAACAATCATTCAAACAAGCAATCATATCTTTTCAAGTGAACCTAATTAGATCGTCATTAGGTTTAGTGGTCGATATAGACCTTAGGGTTTGGCGATTCCTAAAACTATGGTTCAGGTGATTGGGATTCTAATCATGCATAGATTAGTAACCTAGTAATTTGTTTCTAAGTTTAATTCCAATCAAGATGTCTTAGTGAACAATAGTCGGTTTATGATCATGTATTGCCCTATGGCTAGTATGATTGCAATGCAATGTATCTATCAATCCTATATGATCGATTTAGTTTTATAAACTTCTAGGGTTTAGATTCATGACCATGTTGGTCGATTTTAATTTTGAAATATGGTGTGGAGTTTTGTTTTAAACAATCCTAGCAATTCTATTCTAAGTTCTCAATCAAAACAAATCAAACAACCAATCAATCATTCAATTTTAAATTTAGGGTTTATTAGGTTTAGTTTCCAGTTTTCAAAATAATCCTATCAATCTTAGTTTGAATTTAAAATTAGGGTTTGATTAGCAACTTATCACCAGGTTTCTAAGTTCATCAATAAGACTACTCAAACAATCAATGAATTCAAACGATGGATATGATCCCTAGATGATCAGGATGAAGTTCTCTAATCTATCCAGCAACTTAGTGATTCTATTGATCGATTTATAAAATTAGGGTTTATGATCGAGTTTACCGTTTGTCTCCAATCGGGTTGGAATGGACCACCGGATGGGCTAGGTTGGTTGCTGGGTGTGTACGGGCTTGTCGCAGAGTCTTGTGCCCTATCGGATGGTGTTTTGGCATGTGTCGGGTGCCCTGGACGCTGGTCCGCGGATCGCGTGGTGTGTGTAGTTGTCGGATGGAGGTTTGATGTGTATCGGGAACTATATGAATAGTTTGGTGTGCACGGGGCACTAGGTGAGTAGTTTGGGGTGTACCGGGTGCTAGGTGAATAACTTGGGGTGTACTGGGTGCTAGGTGAATGACTTGGATCGTTGGGGTGTGGATCAGCCGGGTAACCTCTATCGGGTTGTGGTATGCGCGAGGATGGTGATCGTGTGTCCGTGGAGCTGATCCTTATCGCGGATGGTGTGTGTACTCGGGCGTACGGCTTGATCTTTGGGTACGTCCGTCTGCTACTCTTGTATGATGATTCCACGGTATTGGATTCTGAAGGGGTTGGATCGCGGTTCATGTCGGATGCAGGTAGAGGCTTATCGCGGGTAAGCTTTGTTTCAGGTAACCTCCGTGTGTATGAATGGTTCGCGGATGGTACGCGTACGTGTACTGGTACGTACGCGGGTAGGCTTCTGCGGGTAAGGATGGTTCGCCGGCTAGGGTTTGCTGCGGTTGTTCCGATTGAGAGGTGAGTCGGATTGCTTTGAGGATGAAAGCTTTTGGTGAAGAATCAATGGAGGTTTTTCGACTTTAGGATTAGGGGTTTTGCGGCTGAGGTTTTTAGCTAGGGTTTTGGGAGACTATCGTGCTGATAACGTGTTGTGAAACGAATAAGGGGAATAGTATATCTTATTGCTTTCTTGTGTTATTCAATAAGTACAATAGAGGTTCATATATATACTCAGAGCCAGCCGACATTCTCCTCATCCTAATCGATGTGGGATGTGCTTAACTTAAGGATAAATGTAAAATATAAACCTAAGGATAAATGGAAAGTCTTGATCCTTATCCATCCGAATGGTATATTCCTTTTAGCTTGATATAGATTCCTTTCGGCCCATCTATATGTCGAGATAAGCATGGCCCATTCCTACTCGGTTATTGCATCCATTTCCACATGATTCATAACATCTTGATACTAATAAAACCAGAATGAATCACGATTTAAGAAGCTTGATTTTGACTCATTAATCAGTGTAGAATCACCCTGAATTTGAATCAAGATCATAGGAGTTATGATGAAGAAATTATCCTACTTTTAACCGAAGTGATTCCAGTTTACCCTGTTTGGAGATTCGGCAATTTCTTCTTGATACAAATAAAACAAGAATGAATCACGATGTAAGAATCTTGATTTGGACTCATAAATCAGTTTAGAATCATCCTTAAGTTGAATCAATATCATTGGAGGTATGATGAAAAAGTTATCCCACTTTTAACCGAAGTGATTCCAATTTACCCTGTTTGGAGATTTTGCATTTTTTTCTTGATACAAATAAAACCAGAATGAATCACGATGTAAGAAGCTTGATTTGGACTAATAAATCAGTTTAGAATCACCCAGAATTTGAATCAAGATCATAGGGGTTATGATGAAGAAGTTATCCCACTTTTAACCGAAGTGACTCCAGTTTACCCTGTTTGGAGATTTGGCAATTACTTCTTGATTCTAATCAAAACAGAATGAATCAAGATCTAAGAAGCTTGATTTGGACTCATAAATCAGTATAGAATCATCCTGAAGTTGAATCAATATCATTGGAGTTATGATGGAAGTTATCCCACTTTTAACCGAAGTGATTCCAGTTTGCCCTATTTGGAGATTTGGCAATTTCTTCTTGATTCTAATCAAAACCAGAATGAATCAATATGTAAGAATCTTGATTTGGACTCATAAATCGGTGTAGAATCGTCCAAAAGTTGACACAATATCATTGGACTTATGATGAAGAAGTTATCCCACTTTTAACCGAAGTGATTCCAGTTTGCCCTGTTTGGAGAGTTGGCAATTTCTTCTTGATACTAATAAAACCAAAATGAATAACAATGTAAGAAGCTTGATTTGGACTCATAAATCAATACAGAATTATCCTGAAGTTGAATCAATATCATTGGAGTTATGATGAAGAAGTTATCCCACTTTTAACCGAACTGATTCCAGTTTGCCCTATTTGGAGATTTGGCAATTTCTTCTTGATTATAACAAAACCAGAATTAATCAAGATGTAATAAGCTTGATTTGGACTCATTAATCTGTGTAGAATCACCCTGAATTTGAATCAAGATCCTAGGAGTTATGATGTAGAAGTTATCCCACTTTTAACCGAAGTGACTCCAGTTTGGAGATTTGGCAATTTGGCAATTTCTTCTTGATTCTAACAAAACCAGAATGAATCAAGATGTAAGAATCTTTATTTGGACTCATAAATCAGTTGATAATTACCCTGAAATTGAATCAATATCATTGGAGTTATGTTGAAGAAGTTATCCCACTTTTAACCGAAGTGATTCAAGATTGCCCTGTTTGGAGAGTTGGCAATTTTGTTCTTGATACTAATAAAACCAGAATGAATCACGATGTAAGAAGATTGTTTGGACTCATAAATCAGTGTAGAATCACCCTGAAGTTGAATCAAGATCATAGTAGTTATGATGAAGAAGTTATCCCACTTTTAACCGAAGTGACTCCAATTTACCCTGTTTGGAGATTTGACAATTTCTTCTTGATTCTAATCAAACCAGAATGAATCAAGATGTAAGAAGATTTATTTTTACTCATAAATAAGTGGATAATCACCCTGAAGTTGAATTAATATCATAGGAGTTATAATGAAGAAGTTATCCCACTTTTAACCGAAGTGACTCTAGTTTATCCTGTTTGGAGATTTGGCAATTTCCTCTTGATTCTAATCAAACCAGAATGAATCAAGATGTAAGAAGCTTTATTTGTACTCAGAAATCAGTGGATAATCACCCTGAAGTTGAATCAATATCATTGGACTTATGATGAAGAAGTTATCCCACTTTTAACCGAAGTGACTCCAATTTACCCTTTTTGGAGATTTGACAATTTCTTCTTGATTCTAATCAAACCATAATGAATCAAGATTTAAGAAGCTTTATTTATACTCATAAATCAGTGGGTAATCACCCTGAAGTTGAATTAATATTATAGGAGTTATGATGAAGAAGTTATCCCACTTTTAACCAAAGTGACTCCAGTTTATCCTGTTTGGAGATTTGTCAATTTCTTCTTGATTCTAATCAAACCAGAATGAATCAAGATGTAAGAAGCTTTATATGTATTCATAAATCAGTTGATAATCACCCTGAAGTTGAATCAATATCATAGGAGTTATGATGAAGAAGTTATCCCACTTTTAACCGAAATGCCTCCAGTTTACCCTGTTTGGAGATTTGGCAATTTCTTTTTGATTCTAATAAAAAAAAAATGAATCAAGATGTAAGAATCTTGATTTGGACTCATAAATCAGTTTAGAATCATCCTGAAGTTGAATCAATATCATTGGACTTATGATGAAGAAGTTATCCCACTTTTAACCGAAGTGATTTCAGTTTGCCCTTTTTGGAGATTTGGTAATTTATTCTTGATACTAATAAAACCAGAATGAATCACGATGTAAGAAGCTTGATTTGGACTCATTAATCAGTGTAGAATCACCCTTAAGTTGAATCAAGATCATAGGAGTTATAATAAAGAAGTTATCCCACTTTTAACCGAAGTGATTCTAGTATATCCTATTTGGAGATTTGGAAATTTCTTCTTGGTTCTAATCAAACCAGAATGAATCAAGACATAAGAAGCTTGATTTGGACTCATAAATCAGTGTAGAATCATCCTGAAGTTGAATCAATATCATTGGAGTTATGATGAAGAAGTTATCCCACTTTTAACCGAAGTGATTCGAGTTTGCCCTATTTGGAGATTTGGCAATTTCTTCTTGATTCTAATCAAAACCAGAATGAATCAAGATGTAAGAAGCTTGATTCGGACTCATAAATCGGTGTAGAATCGTCCTGAAGTTGAATCAATATCATTGGACTTATGATGAAGAAGTTATCCCACTTTTAACCGAAGTGATCCCAGTTAACCCTGTTTGGAGATTTGGCAATTTATTCTTGATACTAATAAAACCAGAATGAATCACTATTTAAGAAGCTTGATTTTGACTCATTAATCAGTGTAGAATCACCCTGAATTTGAATCAAGATCATAGGAGTTATGACGAAGAAGTTATCCCACTTTTAGCCGAAGTGATTCCAGTTTACCCTGTTTGGAGATTTGGTAATTTCTTCTTGATACAAATAAAACAAGAATGAATCACGATGTAAGAATCTTGATTTGGACTCATAAATCAATTTAGAATCATCCTTAAGTTGAATCAATATCATTGGAGGTATGATGAAAAAGTTATCCCACTTTTAACTGAAGTGATTCCAATTTACCCTGTTTGGAGATTTTGCATTTTTTTCTTGATACAAATAAAACCAGAATGAATCACGATGTAAGAAGCTTGATTTGGACTAATAAATCAGTTTAGAATCACCCAGAATTTGAATCAAGATCATAGGGGTTATGATGAAGAAGTTATCCCACTTTTAACCGAAGTGACTCCAGTTTACCCTGTTTGGAGATTTGGCAATTACTTCTTGATTCTAATCAAAACAGAATGAATCAATATCTAAGAAGCTTGATTTGGACTCATAAATCAGAATAGAATCATCCTGAAGTTGAATCAATATCATTGGAGTTATGATGAAGAAGTTATCCCACTTTTAACCGAAGTGATTCCAGTTTGCCCTATTTGGAGATTTGACAATTTCTTCTTGATTCTAATCAAAACCAGAATGAATCAATATGTAAGAATCTTGATTTGGACTCATAAATCGGTGTAGAATCGTCCTGAAGTTGACACAATATCATTGGACTTATGATGAAGAAGTTATCCCACTTTTAACCGAAGTGATTCCAGTTTGCCCTGTTTGGAGAGTTGGCAATTTCTTCTTGATACTAATAAAACCAAAGTGAATCACAATGTAAGAAGCTTGAGTTGTACTCATAAATCAGTACAGAATTATCCTGAAGTTGAATCAATATCATTGGAGTTATGATGAAGAAGTTATCTCACTTTTAACCGAAGTGATTCTAGTTTGTCCAATTTGGAGATTTCACAATTTTTTCTTGATTCTAATAAAACCAGAATGAATCACGATGTAAGAAGCTTGATTTGGACTCATTAATCAGTGTAGAATCACCCTGAATTTGAATCAAGATAATAAGAGTTATGATGTAGAAGTTATCCCACTTTTAACCGAAGTGACTCCAGTTTACCCTGTTTGGAGATTTGGCAATTTCTTCTGGATTCTAATAAAACCAGAATGAATCAAGATGTAAGAATCTTTATTTAGACTCATAAATAGGTGGATAATCACCCTGAAGTTGAATTAATATCATAGGAGTTATGATGAAGAAGTTATCCTACTTTTAACCGAAGTGACTCTAGTTTATCATGTTTGGAGATTTGGCAATTTCCTCTTGATTCTAATCAAACCAGAATGAATCAAGATGTAAGAATCTTGAATTGGACTCATTAATCAGTGTAGAATCATCCTGAAGTTGAATCAATATCATTGGACTTATGATGAAGAAGTTATCCCACTTTTAACCGAAGTGATTCCAGTTTACCCTGTTTGGAGATTTGGCAATTTCTTCTTGATACAAATAAAACCAGAATGAATCACGATGTAAGAAGCTTGATTTGGACTAATTAATCAGTGTAGAATCACCCTGAATTTGAATCAAGATCATAGGAGTTATGATGAAGAAGTTATCCCACTTTTAACCGAAGTGATTCCAGTTTACCCTGTTTGGAGATTTGGCAATTTCTTCTTGATAAAATAAAACCAGAATGAATCACGATGTAAGAAACTTGATTTGGACTCAGTAATCAGTGTAGAATCACCCTGAAGTTGAATCAAGATCATAGGAGTTATGATGAAGAAGTTATCCCACTTTTAACCGAAGTGATTCCAGTTTACCCTGTTTGGATATTTGGCAATTTCTTCTTGATACAAATAAAACCAGAATGAATAACGATGTAAGAAGCTTGATTTGGACTCATTAATCAATGTAGAATCACCATGAATTTGAATCAAGATCATAGGAGTTATGATGAAGAAGTTATCCCACTTCTAACCGAAGTGATTCCAGTTTACCCTGTTTGGAGATTTGGCGATTTCTTCTTGATACAAATAAAACCAGAATGAATCACGATGTAAGAATCTTTATTTGGACTCATAAATCAGTTTAGAATCATCCTTAATTTGAATCAATATCATTGGAGGTATGATGAAAAAGTTATCCCACTTTTAACCGAAGTGATTCCAGTTTATCATGTTTGGATATTTTGCAATTTTTTCTTGATACAAATAAAACCAGAATGAATCACGATGTAAGAAGCTTGATTTGGACTCATAAATCAGTTTAGAATCACCCTGAATTTGAATCAAGATCATAGGAGTTATGATGAAGAAGTTATCCCACTTTTAACCGAAGTGACTCCAGTTTACCCTGTTTGGAGATTTGGCAATTACTTCTTGATTCTAATCAAAACGGAATGAATCAAGATCTAAGAAGCTTGATTTGGACTCAAAAATCAGTATATAATCATCCTGAGGTTGAATCAATATCATTGGAGTTATGATGAAGAAGTTATCCCACTTTTAATCGAAGTGATTCCAGTTTGCCCTATTTGGAGATTTGGCAATTTCTTCTTGATTCTAATCAAAACCAGAATGAATAAATATGTAAGAATCTTGATTTGTACTCATAAATCGGTGTAGAATCGTCCTGAAGTTGACACAATATCATTGGACTTATGATGAAGAAGTTATCCCACTTTTAACCGAAGTGATTCCAGTTTGCCCTGTTTGGAGAGTTGGCAATTTCTTCTTGATACTAATAAAACCAAAATGAATCACAATGTAAGAAGCTTGATTTGGACTCATAAATCAGCACAGAATTATCCTGAAGTTGAATCAATATCATTGAAGTTATGATGAAGAAGTTATCTCACTTTTAACCGAAGTGATTCCAGTTTGCCCTATTTGGAGATTTCGCAATTTCTTCTTGATTCTAATAAAACCAGAATGAATCACGATGTAAGAAGCTTGATTTGGACTCATTAATCAGTGTAGAATCACCCTGAATTTGAATCAAGATAATAGGAGTTATGATGTAGAAGTTATCCCACTTTTAACCGAAGTGACTCCAGTTTACCCTGTTTGGAGATTTAGCAATTTCCTCTGGATTCTAATAAAACCAGAATGAATCAAGATTTAAGAATCTTTATTTGGACTCATAAATCAGTGGATAAACACCCTGAAGTTGAATCAATATCATTGGAGTTATGATGAAGAAGTTATCCCACTTTTAACCGAAGTGATTCAAGATTACCCGGTTTGGAGAGTTGGCAATTTCTTCTTGATACTAATAAAACCAGAACGAATCACGATGTAAGAATCTTGATTTGGACTCATAAATCAGTGTAGAATCACCCTGAAGTTGAATCAAGATCATAGGAGTTATGATGAAGAAGTTATCCCACTTTTAACCGAAGTGACTCCAATTTACCCTGTTTGGAGATTTGACAATTTCTTCTTGATTCTAATCAAACAAGAATGAATCAAGATGTAAGAAGATTTATCTTTACTCATAAATACGTGGATAATCACCCTGAAGTTGAATTAATATCATAGGAGTTATGATGAAGAAGTTATCCCACTTTTAACCGAAGTGACTCCAGTTTATCCTGTTTTTAGATTTGGCAATTTCTTCTTGATTCTAATCAAACCAGAATGAATCAAGATGTAAGACGCTTTATTTGTACTCAGAAATCAGTGGATAATCACCCTGAAGTTGAATCAATATCATAGGAGTTATGATGAAGAAGTTATCCCACTTTTAACTGAAATGACTCTGGTTTACCCTGTTTGGAGATTTGACAATTTCTTCTGGATTCTAATAAAAAAAAATGAATCAATATGTAAGAATCTTGATTTGGACCCATAAATCAGTTTAGAATCATCCTGAAGTTGAATCAATATCATTGGACTTATGCTGAATAAGTTATCCCACTTTTAACCGATGTGATTCCAGTTTGCCCTGTTTGGAGAATTGGTAATTTATTCTTGATACTAATAAAACCAGAATGAATCACGATGTAGGAAGCTTTATTTGGACTCATTAATCAGTGTAGAATCACCCTGAAGTTGAATCAAGATCATAGGAGTTATGATAAAGAAGTTATCCCACTTTTAACTGAAGTGATTCCAGTATACCCTGTTTGGAGATTTGGCAATTTCTTCTTGATTCTAATCAAACCAGAAAGAATCAAGACGTAAGAAGCTTGATTTGGACTCATAAATCAGTGTAGAATCATCCTGAAGTTGAATCAATATCATTGGAGTTATGATGAAGAAGTTATCCCACTTTTAACCAAAGTGATTCCAGTTTGCCCTGTTTGGAGATTTGGCAATTTCTTCTTGATTCTAATCAAAACCAGAATGAATCAAGATGTAAGTAGCTTGATTTGGACTCATAAATCGGTGTACAATCGTCCTGAAGTTGAATCAATATCATTGGACTTATGATGAAGAAGTTATCTCACTTTTAAACGAAGTGATTCCAGTTTGCCCTGTTTGGAGAGTTGGCAATTTCTTCTTGATACTAATAAAACCAAAATGAATCACAATGTAAGAAGCTTGATTTGGACTCATAAATCAGTACAGAATTATCCTGAAGTTGAATCAATATCGTTGGAGTTATCATGAAGAAGTTATCCCACTTTTAACCGAAGTGATTCCAGTTTGCCCTATTTGGAGATTTGGTAATTTCTTCTTGATTCTAATAAAACCAGACTGAATCACGATGTAATAAGCTTGATTTGGACTCATTAATCAGTGTAGAATCACCATGAATTTGAATCAAGATCATAGGAGTTATGTTGTAGAAGTTATCCCACTTTTAACCGAAGTGACTCCAGTTTACCATGTTTGGAGATTTGGCAATTTCTTCTTGATTCTAATAAAACCAAAATGAATCAAGACGTAAGAATCTTTATTTGTGTTGAAATGAGAACACCATGAAGAGCTGAACCAAGTGGCAGGAGGAGAAGCTCTTCATATGGTGCAAAGGATGGCTTGAGTGACACAAGCTACTAACTAAACTCCAAACATAACAAGGAAGAGCACAATAGTGAATGTTTGGAGTAAAGCAGCTATTATGAATGTGAAGGAGAGCTTTGGGGCAGCAAAGCTATCAGCACTATATGGAGCTGAGTGATGACGAAAATGGAGACCTTCAGGGATCCATTTGAGTGTGGCAATCACTCATGCTCCAAAGAAGAGGAAGAATGCATAAGGTGCATGAGAGGGTTTCAGTGTAGCCCAATAAGGTTGTCTACACAAGTTGCCTAAGAAGAAGAGTCCAATAGCATGCTGAACCAAGAAGAAGACCAGCCCACCTATCAGATTAAAGAAGAACCAGCAGCCCAATCTGTTTATGGATAAGTGAAGCCCAATTATCTTGAAGAGAAGTCCAAAGAAGACAGGTCCAAGATGATCAAGTCTGAGAGCCCAATAAGGATTGGCTGAACACAACTCAGTGTAGCCCAATCAGTTTGTCTACAAATGGAGCCCAAGAAGAAGAGGCCCAGTACTGATCCAATAAGGAGAAGTAGCCAAGCAAGCAAGCTGGTGACAAGCAGGTGAAGAAAAGTCAACAATAGTAGGCTAAGCTCATTATGCTTACTTCTGAAGGTGGGTAACTGTTGGGATATTCATGTGTGAAACTAGAGGTGGCACACGTTTTTTACTCCCTCTTTTAGCTCCTGGTTTCACTTTGTATCAAAAGCAAGTTGGCACAAGTGGACTGACGTGTATAAACTTTAAGTTTAAGCATATAGTCTCTATTTTCTGTATAAATATGTATGTTCTGTTATCAATGAAAACTAAGAAAGCCATTGAGCTTCTTTCCCCTTATGCTCATGTACTTCACCAGAAATGTTTGGGGTTACTTATTCTTAAATTTCAACAATTTGGACTCATAAATCAGTGGATAATCACCCTGAAGTTGAATCAATATCATTGGAGTTATGATGAAGAAGTTATCCCACTTTTAACCAAAGTGATTCAAGATTGCCCTGTTTGGAGAGTTGGCAATTTCTTCTTGATACTAATAAAACCAGAACAAATCACGATGTAAGAAGCTTTATTTGGACTCATAAATAAGTTTATAATCACCCTGAAGTTGAATCAAGATCATAGGAGTTATGATGAAGAAGTTATCCCACTTTTAACCGAAGTGACTCCAGTTTACCCTGTTTGGAGATTTGGCAATTTCTTCTTGATTCTAATCAAACCAGAATGAATCAAGATGTAAGAAGCTTTACTTGGACTCATAAATCAGTGGATATTCATCTTGAAGTTGAATCAATATCATAGGAGTTATGATGAATATGTTATTCCACTATTAACCGAAGTGATTCCAGTTTACCCTGTTTGGAGATTTGGCAATTTCTTCTTGATTCTAATCAAACCAGAATGAATCAAGATGTAAAAATATTGATTTGGACTCATAAATCAGTGTATAATAATCCTTAAGTTGAATCAATATCATTGGACTTATGATGAAGAAGTTATCCCACTTTTAACCAAAGTGATTCTAGTTTGCCCTGTTTGGATATTTGACAATTTATTCTTAATACTAATAAAACCAGAATGAATCACGATGTAAGAAGCTTGATTTGGACACATTAATCAGTGTAGAATCACCCTAAAGTTGAATCAAGATCATAGGAGTTATGATGAAGAAGTTATCCCACTTTTAACCGAAGTGATTCCAGTATACCATGTTTGGAGATTTGGCAATTTCTTCTTGATTCTAATCAAACCAGAAAGAATCAAGACGTAAGAAGCTTGATATGGACTCATAAATCAGTGTAGAATCATCCTGAATTTTAATCAATTTCATTGGAGTTATGATGAAGAAGTTATCCCACTTTTAACCGAAGTGATTCCAGTTTGCCCTGTTTAGAGAGTTGGCAATTTCTTTTTGATACTAATAAAACCAGAATGAATCACGATGTAAGAAGCTTGATTTGGACTCATAAATCAGTTTAGAATCACCCTGAATTTTAATAAAGATCATAGGAGTTATGAAGAAGAAGTTATCCCACTTTTAACCGAAGTGACTCCAGTTTACCCTGTTTGGAGATTTGGCAATTTCTTCTTGATTCTAATGAAACCAGAATAAATCAAGATTAAAGAAGCTTTATTTGGACTCATAAATCAGTGGATAATAACCCTGAAGTTGAATCAATATCATTGGTTATGATAAAGAAGTTATCCCACTTTTAGCCGAAGTGATTCCAGTTTGCCCTGTTTGAAGATTTGACAATTTCTTCTTGATACTAATAAAACCAGAATGAATCACGATGTAAGAATCTTGATTTGGACTCATAAATCAGTATAGAATTATCCTGAAGTTGAATCAATATCATTAGAGTTATGATGAAGAAGTTATCCCACTTTTAACCAAAGTTATTCCAGTTTGCCCTATTTGGAGATTTGACAATTTCTTCTTGATACTAATAAAACCAGAATGAATCACGATGTAAGAAGCTTGATTTGGACTCATAAATCAGTGTAGAACCACCCTGAATTTGAAGCAAGATCATAGGAGTTATGATGAAGAAGTTATCCCACTTTTAACCGAAGTGACTCCAGTTTACCCTGTTTGAAGATTTGGCAATTTCTTCTTGATTCTAATCAAACCAGAATGAATCAAGATGTATGAAGCTTTATTTGGACTCATATATCCGTGGATAATCACACTGAAGTTCAATCAATATCATAGGAGTTATGATGAAGATGTTATCCCACTTTTAACCAAAGTGATTTGAGTTTGCCATGTTTGGAGATTTGGCAATTTCTTTTTGATTCTAATCAAACCAGAATGAATCAAGATGTAAGAATCTTGATTTAGACTCATAAATCAGTGTAGAATTATCCTGAAGTTGAATCAATATCATTGGACTTATGATGAAGAAGTTATCCAACTTTTAACCGAAGTGATCCCAAATAACCCTGTTTGGAGATTTGGTAATTTCTTCTTGATACTAACAAAACCAGAATGAATCATGATGTAAGAAACTTTATTTGGACTCATTAATCAGTGTAGAATCACCCTGGAGTTAAATCAATATCATTGGAGTTATGATGAAGAAGTTATCCCACTTTTAACCGAAGTGATTCCAGTTTGCCCTATTTGGAGATTTGGCAATTTCTTCTTGAATTTAATAAAACCAGAATGAATCACGATGTAAGAAGCTTGATTTGGACTCATAAATCAGCTTAGAATCACCCTGAATTTAAATAAAGATCATAGGAGTAATGAAGAAGAAATTATCCCACTTTTAACCAAAGTGACTCTAGTTTACCCTGTTTGGAGATTTGACAATTTCTTCTTGATTCTAATGAAACCAGAATGAATCAAGATGAAAGAAGCTTTATTTGGACTCATAAATCAGTGGACAAATAACCCTGAAGTTGAATCAATATCATTGGAGTTATGATGAAGAAGTTATCCCACATCTAACCGAAGTGATTCCAGTTTGCCCTTTTTGGAGAGTTGGCAATTTCTTCTTGATACTAATAAAACCAGAATGAATCACGATGTAGGAATCTTGATTTGGACTCATAAATCAGAATAGAATTATCCTGAAGTTGAATCAATATCATTGGAGTTCTGATGAAGAAGTTATCCCATTTTTAACCAAAGTTATTCCAGTTTGCCCTATTTGGAGATTTGACAATTTCTTCTTGATACTAATAAAACCAGAATGAATCACGATGTAAGAAGCTTGATTTGGACTCATAAATCAGTGTAGAACCACCCTGAAGTTAAAGCAAGATCATAGGAGTTATGATGAAGAAGTTATCCCCTTTTATCCGAAGTGACTCCAGTTTACCCTGTTTGAAGATTTGGCAATTTCTTCTTGATTCTAATCAAACCAGAATGAATCAAGATGTATGAAGCTTTATTTGGACTCATAAATCAGTGGATAATCACCCTGAAGTTCAATCAATATCATAGGAGTTATGATGAAGATGTTATCCCACTTTTAACCGAAGTGATTCCAGTTTGCACTGTTTGGAGATTTGGCAATTTCTTCTTGATTCTAATCAAACCAGAATGAATCAAGATGTAAGAATCTTGATTTAGACTCATAAATCAGTGTAGAATTATCCTGAAGTTGAATCAATATCATTGGACTTATGATGAAAAAGTTATCCCACTTTTAACCAAAGTGATCCCAGTTAACCCTGTTTGGAGATTTGGTAATTTACTGAAGTTGAATCAATATCATAGGAGTTATGATGAATATGTTATTCCACTTTTAACCGAAGTGATTCCAATTTACCCTGTTTGGAGATTTGGCAACTTCTTCTTGATTATAATCAAACCAGAATGAATCAAGATGTAAGAATATTTATTTGGACTCATAAATCAGTGTAGAACCTCTCTGAAGTTGAAGCAAGATCATAGGAGTTATAATGAAGAAGTTATCCTACTTTTAACCGAAGTGACTCCAATTTACCATGTTTGGAGATTTGGCAATTTCTTCTTGATTCTAATCAAACCAGAATGAATCAAGATGTAAGAATCTTGATTAAGACTCATAAATCATTGTAGAATTATCCTGAAGTTGAATCAATATCATTGGACTTATGATGAAGAAGTTAACCCACTTTTATCCGAAGTGACTCTTGTTTATCATGTTTGGAGATTTGTCAGTTTCTTATTGATTCTAATCAAACTAGAATGAATCAAGATGTAAGAAGGTTTATTTGGACTCATAAATCAGTGGATAATCATCCTGAAATTCAATCAAAATCGTAGGAGTTCTGATGAAGATGTTATTCACCTTTTAACCGAAGTGATTCCAGTTTACCCTGTTTGGAGATTTGGAAATTTCTTCTTGATTCTAATCAAACCAGAATAAATCAATATGTAAGAATCTTGATTTTGACTCATAAATCAGAGTATAATCATCCTGAAGTTGAATCAATATCATTGGACTTATGATGAAGAAGTTATCCCACTTTTAACCGAAGTGATTCCAGTTTGCCATGTTTGAAGATTTGGCAATTTATTCTTGATACTAATAAAACCAGAATGAATCACGATGTAAGAAGCTTGATTTGGACTCATTAATCAGTGTAGAATCATCCTGAAGTTGAATCAAGATCATAGGAGTTATGATGAAGAAGTTATCCCACTTTTAACCGAAGTGATTCCAGTTTACCTTGTTTGGAGATTTGGCAATTTCTTCTTGATACAAATAAAACAAGAATGAATCACGATGTAAAAAGCTTTATTTGGACTCATAAATTAGTTTATAATCACCCTGCATTTGAATCAAGATAATAGGAGTTATGATGAAGAAGTTATCCCACTTTTAACCGAAGTGATTCCAGTTTACCCTGTTTGGAGATTTGGCAATTACTTCTTGATGATAATCAAAACAGAATGAATCAAGATGTAAGAAGCTTGATTTGGACTCATAAATCAGTGTAGAATCATCCTGAAGTTGAATCAATATCATTGGAGTTATGATGAAGAAGTTATCCAACTTTTAACCGAAGTGATTTGAGTTTGCCCTATTTGGATATTTGGCAATTTATTCTTAATTCTCATCAAAATCAGAATGAATCAAGATGTATGAAGCTTGATTTGGACTCATAAATCGTTGTAGAATCATCCTGAATTTGAAACAATATCATTGGAGTTATGATGAAGATCTTATTCCAGTTTTAACCGAAGTGATTCCAGTTTACCCTGTTTGGAGATTTGACAATTTCTTCTTGATTCTAATCAAACCAGAATAAATCAAGATGTAAGAATCATTATTTGGACTCATAAATCAGTGTAAAATCATCCTGAAGTTGAATCAATATCATTGGAGTTATGATGAAGATGTTATCCCACTTTTAACCGAAGTGATTCCAGTTTTCCATGTTTGGAGATTTGACAATTTCCTCTTGATTCTAATCAAACCAGAATGAATCAAGATGTAAGAATCTTGATTTAGACTCATAAATCAGTGTAGAATTATCCTGAAGTTGAATCAATATCATTGGACTTATGATGAAGAAGTTATCCCACTTTTAACCGAAGTGATCCCAGTTAACTCTGTTTGGAGATTTGGTAATTTACTGAAGTTGAATCAATATCATAGGAGTTATGATGAAGATGTTATTCCACTTTTAACCGAAGTGATTCCAATTTACCCTGTTTGGAGATTTGGCAACTTCTTCTTGATTATAATCAAACCAGAATGAATCAAGATGTAAGAATATATATTTAGACTCATAAATCAGTGTAGAACCTCTCTGAAGTTGAAGAAAGATCATAGGAGTTATGATGAAGAAGTTATCCTACTTTTAACCGAAGTGACTCCAATTTACCATGTTTGGAGATTTAGCAATTTCTTCTTGATTCTAATCAAACCAGAATGAATCAAAATGTAAGAAGCTTTATTTGGACTCATAAATCAGTGGATAATCACCCTGAATTTGCAATATCATAGGAGTTATGATGAAGAAGTTATTCCACTTTTAACCGAAGTGATTCTAGTTTACCCTGTTTGGAGATTTGACAATATCTTCTTAATTCTAATCAAACCAGAATGAATAAATATGTAAGAATCTTGATTTGTACTGATAAATCAGTGTAGAATCATCCTGAAGTTGAATCCATATCATTGGACTTATGATGAAGAAGTTATCCCACTTTTAACCGAAGTGATTCCAGTTTACCCTGTTTGGAGATTTGACAATTTCTTCTTGATACAAATAAAACCATAATGAATCACCATGCAAGAATCTTGATTTGGACTCATAAATCAGTTTAGAATCACCCTGAAGTTGAATCAAACATCATAGGAGTTATGATGAAGAAGCTATCCCACTTTTAACCGAAGTGATTCCAGTTTACCCTGTTTGGAGATTTGGTAATTTCTTCTTGGTTCTAATCAAACCAGAATGAATAAAGATGTAAGCAGCTCTATTTGGACTCATAAATCAGTGCAGAATCATCCTCAAGTTGAATCAATATCATTGGATTTATGATGAACAAGTGATCCCACTTTTAACCGAAGTGATTCCAGTTTGCCCTATTTGGAGATTTGGCAATTTCTTCTTGATACTAATAAAACAAGAAAGAACCACGATGTAAAAAGTTGATTTGGACTCATATATCAGTTTATAATCACCCTCAAGTTGAATCAAGATCATAGGAGTTATGATGTAGAAGTTATCCCACTTTTAACCGAAGTGATTTCAATTTACCCTGTTTGGAGATTTGGCAACTTCTTCTTGATTCTAATCAAACCAGAATGAATCAAGATGTAAGAATCTTGAATTGGACTCATTAATCAGTGTAGAATCATCCTGAAGTTGAATCAATATCATTGGACTTATAATGAAGAAGTTATCCCACTTTTAACCGAAGTGATTCCAGTTTGCCCTGTTTGGAGAGTTGGCAATTTCTTCTTGATACTAATAAAAACAGAATGAATCACGATGTAAGAAGCTTGTTTTGGACTCATTAATCAGTTTAAAATCACACTGAAGTTGAATCAAGATCATAGGAGTTATGATAAAGAAGTTATCCTACTTTTAACCAAAGTGATTCCAGTATACCCTGTTTAGAGATTTGCCAATTTCTTCTTGATTTTAATCAAACCAGAATGAATCAAGATGTAAGAATCTTGATTCATAAATAACTGTAGAATCATTTTGAAGTTGAATCAATATCATTGGACTTATGATGAAGAAGTTATCCCACTTTTAACCGAAGTGATTCGAGTTTGTCCTGTTTGGAGATTTGGCAATTTATTCTTGATACTAATAAAACCAGAATGAATCACGATGTAAGAATATTGATTTGGACTCATAAATTAGTTTAGAATCACCCTGAATTTGAATCAAGATCATAGGAATTATGATGAAGATGTTATTCCACTTTTAACCGAAGTGACTCCAGTTTATCCTGTTTGCAGATTTGGCAATTTCTTCTTGATTCTAATCAAACCAGAATGAATCAAGATGTAAGAATCTTGATTTGGACTCATAAATCAGTGTAGAATCATCATGAAGTTGAATCAATATCATTGGAGTTATGATGTAGAATCATCCTGAAGTTGAATCAATATCATTGGAGTTATGATGAAGAAGTTATCCCACTTTTAACCGAAGTGATTCCAGTTTGCCCTATTTGGAGATTTGGAAATTTCTTCTTGATACTAATAAAACCAGAATGAATCACGATGTAAGAAGCTTTATTTGGACTCATAAATCAGTGTAGAACCACCCTGAAGTTAAAGCAAGATCATAGGAGTTATGATGATGAAGTTATCCTACTTTTAACCGAAGTGACTCCAGTTTATCCTGTTTGGAGATTTGACAATTTCTTCTTGATTCTAATCAAACCAAAATGATTCATGATGTAATAAGCTTTATTTGGAATCATAAATCACTGGATAATCACCCTGAAGTTGAATCAATATCATTGGAGTTATGATGAAGAAGTTATTCCACTTTTAACCGAAGTGACTCCAGTTTGCCCTGTTTGGAGAGTTGGCAATTTCTTCTTGATTCTAATCAAAAAAGAATGAATAAAGATGTAATAATCTTGATTTGGACTCATAAATCAGTGTAGAATCATCCTGAAGTTGAGTCAATATCATTGGACTTATGATGAAGAAGTTATCCCACTTTTAACCGAAGTGATTCCAGTTTGCCCTGTTTGGAGATTTGGCAATTTATTCTTGATACTAATAAAACCAGAATGAATCACGATGTAAGAAGCTTGATTTGGAATCATTAATCAGTGTAGAATCACCCTGAATTTGAATCAAGATCATAGGAGTTATGATGAAGAAGTTATCCCACTTTTAACCGAAGTGACTCCAGTTTACCTTGTTTGGAGATTTGACAATTTCTTCTTGATTCTAATCAAACCAGAATGAATCAAGATCTAAGAACCTTGATTTGGACTCATTAATCAGTATAGAATCATCCTGAAGTTGAATCAATACCATTGGAGTTATGATGAAGAAGTTATCCCACTTTTAACCGAAGTGATTCCAGTTTGTCGTATTTGGAGATTTGGTAATTTCTTCTTAATACTAATAAAACCAGAATAAATCACGATGTAAGAAGCTTTATTTGGACTCATAAATCAGTGTATAACCACCCTGAATTTGAAGCAAGGTCATAGGAGTTATGATGAAGATGTTATTCCACTGTTAACCGAAGTCATTCCAGTTTACCATGTTTTGAGATTTGACAACTTCTTCTTGATTCTAATCAAACCAGCATGAATCAAGATGTAAGAATCTTAATTTGGACTCATAAATCAGTTTAGAATCATCCTGAAGTTGAATCAATATCATAGGATTATGATGAAGAAGTTATCCCACTTTTAACCGAAGTGACTCTAGTTTACCCTGTTTGGAGATTTGACAATTTCTTCTTGATTCTAATCAAACCATAATGAATCAAGATGTAAGAATCTTTATTTGGACTCATAAATCAGTTTATAATCACCCTGAAGTTGAATCAATATCATAGGAGTTATGATGAAGATGTTATTCCACTTTTAATCGAAGTGATCCCAGTTTACCTTGTTTGGAGATTTGGCAATTTATTCTTGATACTTATAAAACCAGAATGAATCACGATGTAAGAAGCTTGAATTGGATTCATAAATCAGCTTAGAATCACCCTGAAGTTGAATCAAGATCATAGGAGTTATGTTGACGAAGTTATCCCACTTTTAACCGAAGTGATTCCAGTTAATCATGTTTGGAGATTTGGCAATTTCTTCTTGGTTCTATTCAAACCAGAATGAATCAAGATGTAAGAAGCTCTATTTGGACTCATAAATCAGTGGAGAATCATCCTGAAGTTAAATCAATATCATTGGAGTTATGATGAAGAAGTTATCCCACTTTTAACAGAAGTGATTCCAGTTTGCCCTATTTGGAGATTTGTTAATTTCTTCTTGATACTAATAAAAAAAGAATGAACCACGATGTAAGAAGCTTGATTTGGAATCATAAATCAGTTTATAATCACCCTGAAGTTGAATCAAGATCATTGGAGTTATGATGAAGAAGTTATACCACTTTTAACCGAAGTGATTCTAGTTTACCCTGTTTGGACATTTGGCAATTTCTTCATAATTCTAATCAAACCAGAATGAATAAAGATTTAAGAATCTTGATTTGTAATGATAAATCAGTGTAGAATCATCCTGAAGTTGAATCAATATCATTGGACTTATGATGAAGAAGTTATCCCACTTTTAACCGAAGTGATTCCAGTTTACCCTGTTTGGAGATTTGGCAATTTCTTCTTGATACAAATAAAACCAGAATGAATCACCATGCAAGAATCTTGATTTGGACTCATAAATCAGTTTAGAATCACCCTGAAGTTAACATCATAGGAGTTATGATGAAGAAGCCATCCCACTTTTAACCGAAGTGATTCCAGTTTACCCTGTTTGGAGATTTGGGTAATTTCTTCTTGGTTCTAATCAAACCAGAATGAATCAAGAAGTAAAAAGCTCTATTTGGACTCATAAATCAGTGCAGAATCATCCTGAAGTTGAATCAATATCATTGGAGTTATGATGAAGAAGTGATCCCACTTTTAACCGAAGTGATTCCAGTTTGCCCTATTTAGAGATTTGACAATTTCTTCTTGATACTGATAAAACAAGAAAGAACCACGATGTAAGAAGTTGATTTGGACTCCTAAATCAGTTTATAATCACCCTCAAGTTGAATCAAGATCATAGGAGTTATGATGAAGAAATTATCCCACTTTTAACCGAAGTGACTCCAGTTTACCCTGTTTGGAGATTTGGCAATTTCTTCTTGATTCTAATCAAACCAGAATGAATCAAGATGTAAGAAGCTTTATTTGGACTCATAAATCAGTGGAGAATCATCCTGAAGTTAAATCAATATCATTGGAGTTATGATGAAGAAGTTATCCCACTTTTAACCGAAGTGATTCCAGTTTGGCCCCTGTTTGGAGAGTTGGCAATTTCTTCTTGATACTAATAAAAACAGAATGAATCACGATGTAAGAAGCTTGTTTTGGACTCATTAATCAGTTTAAAATCACACTGAAGTTGAATCAAGATCATAGGAGTTATGATAAAGAAGTTATCCTACTTTTAACCAAAGTGATTCCAGTATAACCAGACTGAATCACGATGTAAGAATCTTGACTTGGACTCATAAATCATTGTAGAATCATCCGGAAGTTGGATCAATATCATTGGACTTATGATGAAGAAGTTATGCCACTTTTAAGCGAAGTGATCCCAGTTAACCCTGTTTGGAGATTTGGCAATTTATTCTTGATACTAATAAACCAGAATGAATCACGACGTAAGAAGCTTGATTTGGAATCATTAATCAATATATAATCACCCTGAAGTTGAATCAAGATCATAGGAGTTATGATGAAGAAGTTATCCCACTTTTAACCGAAGTGATTCCAGTATACCTGTTTGAAGATTTGGCAATTTCTTCTTGATTCTATTAAAACCAGAATGAATCACGATGTAAGAAGCTTGATTTGGACTCATTAATAAGTGTAGAATCACCCTGAAGTTGAATCAAGATCATAGGAGTTATGATGAAGAAGTTATCCCACTTTTAACAGAAGTGATTCCAGTTTGCCCTATTTGGAGATTTGTTAATTTCTTCTTGATACTAATAAAAAAAGAATGAACCACGATGTAAGAAGCTTGATTTGGACTCATAAATCAGTTTATAATCACCCTGAAGTTGAATCAAGATCATTGGAGTTATGATGAAGAAGTTATTCCACTTTTAACCGAAGTGATTCTAGTTTACCCTGTTTGGAGATTTGGCAATTTCTTCATAATTCTAATCAAACCAGAATGAATAAAGATTTAAGAATCTTGATTTGTACTGATAAATCAGTGTAGAATCATCCTGAAGTTGAATCAATATCATTGGACTTATGATGAAGAAGTTATCCCACTTTTAACCGAAGTGATTCCAGTTTACCCTGTTTGGAGATTTGACAATTTCTTCTTGATACAAATAAAACCAGAATGAATCACCATGCAAGAATCTTGATTTGGACTCATAAATCAGTTTAGAATCACCCTGAAGTTAACATCATAGGAGTTATGATGAAGAAGCTATCCCACTTTTAACCGAAGTGATTCTAGTTTACCCTGTTTGGAGATTTGGTAATTTCTTCTTGGTTCTAATCAAACCAGAATGAATCAAGAAGTAAAAAGCTCTATTTGGACTCATAAATCAGTGCAGAATCATCCTGAAGTTGAATCAATATCATTGGAGTTATGATGAAGAAGTGATCCCACTTTTAACCGAAGTGATTCCAGTTTGCCCTATTTAGAGATTTGACAATTTCTTCTTGATACTGATAAAACAAGAAAGAACCACGATGTAAGAAGTTGATTTGGACTCCTAAATCAGTTTATAATCACCCTCTAGTTGAATCAAGATCATAGGAGTTATGATGAAGAAATTATCCCACTTTTAACCGAAGTGACTCCAGTTTACCCTGTTTGGAGATTTGGCAATTTCTTCTTGATTCTAATCAAACCAGAATGAATCAAGATGTAAGAAGCTTTATTTGGACTCATAAATCAGTGGATAATCATCCTGAAGTTGAATCAATATCATAGGAGTTATGATGAAGATGTTATTCCACTTTTAACCGAAGTGATTCCAATTTATCCTGTTTGGAGATTTGGCAACTTCTTCTTGATTCTAATCAAACCAGAATGAATCAAGATGTATGAATCTTGATTTAAACTCATAAATCACTGTAGAATCATCCGGAAGTTGAATCAATATCATTGGACTTATGATGAAGAAGTTATCCCACTTTTAACCGAAGTGATTCCAGTTTGCCATTTTTGGAGAGTTGGCAATTTCTTCTTGATACTAATAAAAACAGAATGAATCACGATGTAAGAAGCTTGTTTTGGACTCATTAATCATTTTAAAATCACCATGAAGTTGAATCAAGATCATAGGAGTTATGATGAAGAAGTTATCCTACTTTTAACCAAAGTGATTCCAGTATACCCTGTTTAGAGATTTGCCAATTTCTTCTTGATTCTAATCAAACCAGAATGAATCAAGATGTAAGAATCTTGATTTAAACTCATAAATCACTGTAGAATCATCCTGAAGTTGAATCAATATCATTGGACTTATGATGAAGAAGTTATCCCACTTTTAACCGAAGTGATTCCAGTTTGTCCTGTTTGGAGATTTGGCAATTTATTCTTGATACTAATAAAACCAGAATGAATCACAATGTAAGAATATTGATTTGGACTCATAAATTAGTTTAGAATAACCCTAAATTTGAATCAAGATCATAGGAATTATGATGAAGATATTATTCTACTTTTAACCGAAGTGACTCTAGTTTATTATGTTTGGAGATTTGGCAATTTCTTCTTGACACTAATAAAAATAGAATGAATCACGATGTAAGAAGCTTTATTTGGACTCATAAATCAGTGTAGAATCATCCTGAATTTGAATCAGTATCATTGGAGTTATGATGAAGAAGTTATCTCACTTTTAACCGAAGTGATTCTAGTTTGTCCAATTTGGAGATTTCACAATTTTTTCTTGATTCTAATAAAACCAGAATGAATCACGATGTAAGAAGCTTGATTTGGACTCATTAATCAGTGTAGAATCACCCTGAATTTGAATCAAGATAATAGGAGTTATGATGTAGAAGTTATCCCACTTTTAACCGAAGTGACTCCAGTTTACCCTGTTTGGAGATTTGGCAATTACTTCTTGATTCTAATCAAAACAGAATGAATCAATATCTAAGAAGCTTGATTTGGACTCATAAATCAGAATAGAATCATCCTGAAGTTGAATCAATATCATTGGAGTTATGATGAAGAAGTTATCCCACTTTTAACAGAAGTGATTCCAGTTTGCCCTATTTGGAGATTTGTTAATTTCTTCTTGATACTAATAAAAAAAGAATGAACCACGATGTAAGAAGCTTGATTTGGAATCATAAATCAGTTTATAATCACCCTGAAGTTGAATCAAGATCATTGGAGTTATGATGAAGAAGTTATTCCACTTTTAACCGAAGTGACTCCAGTTTGCCCTGTTTGGAGAGTTGACAATTTCTTCTTGATTCTAATAAAAAAAGAATGAATAAAGATGTAAGAATATTGATTTGGACTCATAAATAAGTGTAGAATCATCCTGAAGTTGAATCAATATCATTGGACTTATGATGAAGAAGTTATCCCACTTTTAACCGAAGTGATTCCAGTTTACCCTGTTTGGAGATTTGGCAATTTATTCTTGATACTAATAAAACCAGAATAAATCACGATGTACGAAGCTTGATTTGGAATCATTAATCAGTGTAGAATCACCCTGAATTTGAATCAAGATCATAGGAGTTATGATGAAGAAGTTATCCCACTTTTAACCGAAGTGACTCCAGTTTACCTTGTTTGGAGATTTGACAATTTCTTCTTGATTCTAATCAAACCAGAATGAATCAAGATCTAAGAACCTTGATTTGGACTCATTAATAAGTATAGAATCATCCTGAAGTTGAATCAATACCATTGGAGTTATGATGAAGAAGTTATCCCACTTTTAACCGAAGTGATTCCAGTTTGTCGTATTTGGAGATTTGGTAATTTCTTCTTAATACTAATAAAACCAGAATAAATCACGATGTAAGAAGCTTTATTTGGACTCATAAATCAGTGTATAACCACCCTGAATTTGAAGCAAGGTCATAGGAGTTATGATGAAGATATTATTCCACTGTTAACCGAAGTCATTCCAGTTTACCATGTTTTGAGATTTGACAACTTCTTCTTGATTCTAATCAAACCAGCATGAATCAAGATGTAAGAATCTTAATTTGGACTCATAAATCAGTTTAGAATCATCCTGAAGTTGAATCAATATCATAGGATTATGATGAAGAAGTTATCCCACTTTTAACCGAAGTGACTCTAGTTTACCCAGTTTGGAGATTTGACAATTTCTTCTTGATTCTAATCAAACCATAATGAATAAAGATTTAAGAATCTTTATTTGGACTCATAAATCAGTTTATAATCACCCTGAAGTTGAATCAATATCATAGGAGTTATGATGAAGATGTTATTCCACTTTTAATCGAAGTGATCCCAGTTTACCTTGTTTGGAGATTTGGCAATTTATTCTTGATACTTATAAAACCAGAATGAATCACGATCTAAGAAGGTTGATTTGGATTCATAAATCAGCTTAGAATCACCCTGAAGTTGAATCAAAATCATAGGAGTTATGATGACGAAGTTATCCCACTTTTAACCGAAGTGATTCCAGTTTATCCTGTTTGGAGATTTGGTAATTTCTTCTTGGTTCTATTCAAACCAGAATGAATCAAGATGTAAGAAGCTCTATTTGGACTCATAAATCAGTGGAGAATCATCCTGAAGTTAAATCAATATCATTGGAGTTATGATGAAGAAGTTATCCCACTTTTAACAGAAGTGATTCCAGTTTGCCCTATTTGGAGATTTGTTAATTTCTTCTTGATACTAATAAAAAAGAATGAACCACGATGTAAGAAGCTTGATTTGGACTCATAAATCAGTTTATAATCACCCTGAAGTTGAATCAAGACCATTGGAGTTATGATGAAGAAGTTATACCACTTTTAACCGAAGTGACTCCAGTTTACCATGTTTGGAGATTTGGCAATTTCTTCTTGATTCTAATCAAACCAGAATGAATCAAGATGTAAGAAGCTTTATTTGGACTCATAAATCAGTGGATAATCATACTGAAGTTGAATCAATATCATAGGAGTTATGATGAAGATGTTATTCCACTTTTAACCGAAGTGATTCCAGTTTACCATGTTTAGAGATTTGGCAATTACTTCTTGATTTTATTCAAACCAGAATGAATAAAGATGTAAGAATCTTGATTTGGACTCATAAATCAGTGTAGAATCATCCTGAAGTTGAATCAATATCATTGGAGTTATGATGTAGAATCATCCTGAAATTGAATCAATATCATTGGAGTTATGATGAAGAAGTTATCCCACTTTTAACCGAAGTGATTCTAGTTTGTCCTGTTTGGAGATTTGACAATTTATTCTTGATACTAATAAAACCAGAATGACTAACGATGTAAGAAGCTTGATTTGGACTCATTAATCAGTGGAGAATCATCCTGAAGTTGAATCAATATCATTGGAGTTATGATGAAGAAGTTATCCCACTTTTAACCGAAGTGTTTCCAATTTACCCTGTTTGGAGATTTGGCGATTTCTTCTTGATTCTAATCAAACCAGAATGAATCAAGCTGTAAGAAGCTTTCTTCGGAATCAGAAATCAGTGTAGAATAACCCTGAAGTTAAATCAATATCGTTGGACTTATGATGAAGAAGTTATCCCACTTTTAACCGAAGTGATTTCAGTTTACCCTGTTTGGAGATTTGGCAATTTCTTCTTGATTCTAATCAAACCAGAATGAATCAAGATGTAAGAATCTTGATTTGGACTCATAAATCAGTATAGAATCATCCTGAAGTTGAATTAATATCATTGGAGTTATGATGAACAAGTTATCCCACTTTTAACCGAAGTGATTCCAATTTGTCCTATTTGGAGATTTGGCAAATTATTCTTGATACTAAAAAAACCAGACTGAATCACGATGTAAGAATCTTGACTTGGACTCATAAATCATTGTAGAATCATCCGGAAGTTGGATCAATATCATTGGACTTATGATGAAGAAGTTATGCCACTTTTAAGCGAAGTGATCCCAGTTAACCCTGTTTGGAGATTTGGCAATTTATTCTTGATACTAATAAAACCAGAATGAATCACGACGTAAGAAGCTTGATTTGGAATCATTAATCAATATATAATCACCCTGAAGTTGAATCAAGATCATAGGAGTTATGATGAAGAAGTTATCCCACTTTTAACCGAAGTGATTCCAGTATACCTGTTTGAAGATTTGGCAATTTCTTCTTGATTCTAATAAAACCAGAATGAATCACGATGTAAGAAGCTTGATTTGGACTCATTAATAAGTGTAGAATCACCCTGAAGTTGAATCAAGATCATAGGAGTTATGATGAAGAAGTTATCCCACTTTTAACCGAAGTGATTCCAGTATACCTGTTTGGAGATTAGGCAATTTTTTCTTGATTCTAATCAAACCAGAATGAATCAAGACGTAAGAAGCTTGATTTGGACTCATAAATCAGTGTAGAATCCTCCTGAAGTTGAATCAATATCATTGGAGTGATGATGAAGAAGTTATCCCACTTTTAACCGAAGGATTCCAGTATGCCCTATTTGGAGATTTGGCAATTTCTTTTTGATACTAATAAAAAAATAATGAACCACGATGTAAGAAGCTTGATTTGGACACATAAATCAACATAGAATCATCCTGAAGTTGAATCAATATCATTGGAGTTATGATGAAGAAGTTATCCCACTTTTAATCGAAGTGATTCCAGTTTGCCCTATTTGGAGATTTAGCAATTTCTTCTTGATTCTAATCAAACCAGAATGAATCACGATGTAAGAAGCTTTATTTGGACTCATTAATCAGTGTAGAATTAACCTGGAGTTTAATCAATATCATTGGAGTTATGATGAAGAAGTTATCCCACTTTTAACCGAAGTGATTCCAGTTTACCCTGTTTGGAGATTTGACAATTTCTTCTTGATACAAATAAAAACAGAATGAATCACGATGTAAGAATCTTGATTTGGACTCATAAATCAGTTTAGAATTACCCTGAAGTTGAATCAAGATCATAGGAGTTATGACGAAGAAGTTATCCCACTTTTAACCGAAGTGACTCTAGTTTACCCTGTTTGGAGATTTGGCAATCTCTTCTTGATTCTAATCAAACCAGAATGAATCAAGATGTAAGAAACTTTATTTGGACTCATAAATCAGTGGATAATCACCCTGAAGTTGTATCAATATCATAGGAGTTATGATGAAGATGTTATTCCACTTTTAACCGAAGTGATCCCAGTTTACCCTGTTTGGAGATTTGGCAATTTATTCTTGATACTAATAAAACCAGAATGAATCACTATGTAAGAAGCTTGATTTGGACTCATTAATCAGTGTAGAATTACCCTGGAGTTAAATCAAGATCATAGGAGTTATGATGAAGAAGTTATCCCACTTTTAACCGAAGTGATTCCAGTTTACCCTGTTTGGAGAATTGGCAATTTCTTCTTGATACAAATAAAACCAGAATGAATCACGATGTAAGAATCTCGATTTGGAATCATAAATCAGTTTAGAATCACCCTGAAGTTGAATCAAGATCATAGGAGTTATGATGAAGAAGTTAACCCACTTTCATCCGAAGTGACTTCAGTTTACCCTGTTTGGAGATTTGGCAGTTTCTTCTTGATTCTAATCAAGCGAGAATGAATCAAATGTAAGAAGCTTTATTTGGACTCATAAATCAGTGGATAATCATCCTGAAGTTGAATCAATATCATAGTGTTGGATTTTCCAGAGTGTAGAGGATCTGGTTTGTGTGTGATGAACACGCCTCTTAGGCACTGATGAACTCAAAATGATGAAGAGAATGAATCTGGTTTCACTTTGTGTTTACTTGAACCAGAAATAGAGATTAAAGAGAGATTTGATAGAATAGATAGATTAAGAAAGGGGTAGACTAAGAGAGACTGATTCAAGAACACTAAGCTTTATATTTCTGGAAGTGGAGAGGGGAATTCCCCGTTACTCCCTTAATTTCGAAATTACAATGACACAACCTTATATAGGCTTTACAAAGACATAAATCAGAGCCTTAAATCTAATGGTTGATAATGCTTGAAGTAATGGACGACCCAGGATGGAGTTTGGGTGAATCCTAGTGATGCTTGATGATTGGAGGAGAGTTCTGGTCGATGGGAAGGTTGGGCCTTTTATTGGACAAGCTAAGGCTCCCATGAACCTTCCCATGTATCAGACCAGATACATGGTCAATGCTGCTTCTCCTTTACAGCTCACGCCAGCTCATGACAGCCTGATCTTATCCATACACGTCCACAAGCTCAGACTAAGCTTCTCTTGCTCCCTATGTTTGCACAGCTTCATTTCAGGTTGATCCGGGAAAGCATTCGCCCTATTTTTGCACGGTCGATGGTACGGACCTCCTGTCCGTACCACTCGCCCTATTTTTGCACAAACTCCCCAACCATCTTTAAAGGTCGAATGGGAAATTCTTTGGGTTGCCCTATTTTTGCACGGTCAGTACGAGTCCGTACGGTTCGCCCTATTTTTTACGCCCGACCATCTCCTCCCAAATGTCTCTAAATGGTGTCTAAGTCCCTCCTAGACTTGACCCTAACTTTGCACATCTTTAAACACTCTTAAGGCCTTGCCCTATTTTTGCACGAGACCCAAACTTAACCCAAACTCATTCTTTGGCTCCATTTCATCTCTTCAAGTTAACACTCCCCCTCAAGCTTGACTCTAGTGATCCTAAGTCAAGCTTGGAATCTTGAAGAGCTTCCTCATTAAAAACCTCACCAAGGAAAACCCTTTGGGATAAAACCTTGATGAGGGAAAAAGAGTAAAGTCCTCAAGGCCTAGGGATTGGCCAGTGGGTCTTTGTTTCTTGGATCATTGTGATGGACACAAAGACCCTGGATCATGGTCCTCACTGTGATGCAAGTCTCATCCGACATTCCTTGCACATCACAAAGTCTTCTTGAGCTCTTCTAGCTCATCTCACACTGATCTTGGTCGCTCCCCCTTTCACCCAACCTTCTGTTGTGTTTAAGTGCTCGGATTACCCAGATACAAACTCCATTGAGTACCATCTTCATTCTCAGCCTTGGTTACTTCTTCTTCTTGAATAACCACCAAGGACTCCATCTTCACAGATCATTGAAGCTTCTTAATACTCCCCCTCAAGCTTGGGACTGAGTCTTTAGGAAGACCCAAGCTTGGATGGATGACAGCTTCATGATCTTGATCAACACACCACTGCCCACTCCTTTCTGATCTTGCCACCTTGAATGGAATGATGGTAGATGCCTCAGCTATCTCTTCAACCACCTCACTTCAGAAGCCGCATTGTAGAGTAACATTCTTCTTCACACAGCCAAGAGTGCTCTGAATACTTCTCTTGTCTAGACTTGCCAATGTCTAAACCCAGATGGCTCCATCTTCTATTCTTGTTGCAATGGTGAGGAGGAACCAGGTCTTGAACTTTTGATCATCAGGTAGCTCACTCAAGTCCCCACCTCAAGCTTGAATTGATTCTAGGTTCAAGCTTGAAAGTGAGCCTCAATGAGCATCAAAACCAGGAGCACACCACCCCAACCATAATAATAAAACCGGAATGAATCACGATATAAGAAGCTTGATTTGGAATCATTAATCAGTGTAGAATCATCCTGAAGTTGAATAAATATCATTGGAGTTATGATGAAGAAGTTATCCCACTTTTCACCAAAGTGACTCCAGATTACCCTTTTTGGAGATTTGGCAATTTCTTCTTGATTCTAATCAAACCAGAATGAATCAAGATGTAAGAAGTTTGATTTTGACTCATAAATCAGTGTATAATCATCCTGAAGTTGAATCAATATCACTGGACTTATGATGAAGAAGTTATCCCACTTTTAACCGAAGTGATCCCAGTTAACCCTGTTTGGAGATTTGACAATTTATTCTTGATTCTAATCAAACCAGAATGAATCAAGATGTAAGAAGCTTTATTTGGACTCATAAATCAGTGGATAATCATCCTGAAGTTGAATCAATATCATAGGAGTTATGATGAAGATGTTATTCCACTTTTAACAGAAGTGATTCCAGTTTACCCTGTTTGGAGATTTGGCAATTTCTTCTTGACTCTAATCAAACCAGAATGAATCAAGATGTAAGAAGTTTTATTTAAATTCATAAATCAGTGGATAATCACCCTGAAGTTGAATCAATATCATAGGAGTTATGATGAAGATGTTATTCCACTTTTATCCGAAGTGATTCCAGTTTACCCTGTTTGGAGATTTGGCAATTTCTTCTTGATTCTAATCAAACCAGAATGAATTAAGATGTAAGAAGCTTTATTTGGACTCATAAATGAGTGGATACTCATCCTGAAGTTGAATCAATATCATAGGAGTTATGATGAAGATGTTATTCCACTTTTAACCGAAGTGATTCCAGTATACCCTGTTTGGAGATTTGGCAATTTCTTCTTGACTCTAATCAAAACAGAATGAATCAAGATGTAAAAATCTTGATTTGGACTCATAAATCAGTATTGAATCATCCTGAAGTTGAATCAATATCATCGGAGTTATGATGAAGAAGTTATCCCACTTTTAACCGAAGTGATTCCAGTATACCTGTTTGGAGATTTGGCAATTTCTTCTTGATTCTAATCAAACCAGAATGAATCACGATGTAAGAATCTGGATTTAGAATCATAAATCAGTGTAGAACCACCCTGAAGTTGAAGCAAGATCATAGGAGTTATGATGAGGAAGTTATCCCACTTTTAACCGAAGTGATTCCAGTTTACCATGTTTGGAGATTTGGCAATTTCTTCTTGATTCTAATCAAACCAGAATGAATCAAGATGTAAGAAGATTTATTTAGATTCATAAATCAGTGGATAATCACCCTGAATTTGAATCAATATCATAGGAGTTATGATGAAGATGTTATTCCACTTTTATCCGCAGTGATTCCAGTTTACCCTATTTGGAGATTTAGCAATTTCTTCTTGATTCTAATCAAACCAGAATGAATCAAGATTTAAGAAGCTTTATTTGGACTCATAAATCAGTGGATAATCACCCTGAAGTTGAATCAATATCATAGGAGTTATGATGAAGATGTTATCCCACTTTTGACCGAAGTGATCCCAGTTTACCCTTTTTGAGATTTGGCAATTTCTTCTTGATTCTAATCAAAACAGAATGAATCAAGATGTAAGAAACTTGATTTGGACTCATAAATCAGTGTAGAATCATCCTGAAATTGAATCAATATCATTGGACTTATGATGAATAAGTTATCCCACTTTTAAACGAAGTGATTCCAGTTTGCCCTGTTTGGAGATTTGACAATTTATTCTTGATACTAATAAAACCAGAATGAATCACGATGTAAGAAGCTTGATTTGGACTCATAAATCAGTGTAGAATCACGCTGAAGTTGAATCAAGATCATAGGAGTTATGATGAAGAAGTTATCCCACTTTTAACCTAGGTGATTCCAGTATACCCTCTTTGGAGATTTGACAATTTCTTCTTGATTCTATTCAAACCAGAATGAATCAAGACGTAAGAAACTTGATTCGGACTCATAAATCAGTGTAGAATCATCCTGAAGTTGAATCAATATCAGTGGAGTTATGATGAAGAAGTTATCCCACTTTTAACCGAAGTGATTCCAGTTTATCCTGTTTGGAGATTTGGCAATTTCTTCTTGATTCTAATCAAACCAGAATGAATCAAGATGTAAAAATCTTGATTTGGACTCATAAATCAGTATTGAATCATCCTGAAGTTGAATCAATATCATCGGAGTTATGATGAAGAAGTTATCCCACTTTTAACCGAAGTGATTCCAGTATACCTGTTTGGAGATTTGGCAATTTCTTCTTGATTCTAATCAAACCAGAATGAATCACGATGTAAGAATCTGGATTTAGAATCATAAATCAGTGTAGAACCACCCTGAAGTTGAAGCAAGATCATAGGAGTTATGATGAGGAAGTTATCTCACTTTTAACCGAAGTGATTCCAGTTTACCCTGTTTGGAGATTTGGCAATTTGTTCTTGATTCTAATCAAACCAGATGTAAGAAGCTTTATTTAGATTCATAAATCAGTCGATAATCACCCTGAAGTTGAATCAATATCATAGGAGTTATGATGAAGATGTTATTCCACTTTTATCCGAAGTGATTCCAGTTTACCCTATTTGGAGATTTAGCAATTTCTTCTTGATTCTAATCAAACCAGAATGAATCAAGATTTAAGAAGCTTTATTTGGACTCATAAATCAGTGGATAATCACCCTGAAGTTGAATCAATATCATAGGAGTTATGATGAAGATGTTATCCCACTTTTAACCGAAGTGATTCTAGTTTACCCTTTTTGGAGATTTGGAAATTTCTTCTTGATTCTAATCAAAACAGAATGAATCAAGATGTAAGAAACTTGATTTGGACTCATAAATCAGAGTAGAATCATCCTGAAGTTGAATCAATATCATTGGAGTTATGATGAAGAAGTTATCCCACTTTTAACCGAAGTGATTCCAGTATACCTGTTTGGAGATTTGACAATTTCTTCTTGATTCTAATCAAACCAGAATGAATCACGATGTAAGAATCTGGATTTAGCCTCATAAATAATTGTAGAACCACCCTGAAGTTGAAGCAAGATCATAGGAGTTATGATGAAGAAGTTATCCCACTTTTAACCGAAGTGATTCCAGTTTACCCTGTTTGGAGATTTGGCAATTTCTTCTTGATTCTAATCAAACCAGAATGAATCAAGATGTAAGAAGCTTTATTTAGATTCATAAATCAGTGGATAATCACCCTGAAGTTGAATCAATATCATAGGAGTTATGATGAAGATGTTATTCCACTTTTATCCGAAGTGATTCCAGTTTACCCTATTTGGAGATTTAGCAATTTCTTCTTGATTCTAATCAAACCAGAATGAATCAAGATTTAAGAAGCTTTATTTGGACTCATAAATCAGTGGATAATCACCCTGAAGTTGAATCAATATCATAGGAGTTATGATGAAGATGTTATCCCACTTTCAACCGAAGTGATCCCAGATTACCCTTTTTGGAGATTTGGCAATTTCTTCTTGATTCTAATCAAAACAGAATGAATCAAGATGTAAGAAACTTGATTTGGACTCATAAATCAGTGTAGAATCATCCTGAAGTTGAATCAATATCATTGGAGTTATGATGAAGAAGTTATCCCACTTTTAACCGAAGTGATTCCAGTATACCTTTTTGGAGATTTGGTAATTTCTTCGTGATTCTAATCAAACAAGAATGGATCAATACGTAAGAAGCTTAATTTGGAATCATAAATCAGTGTAGAACCACCCTGAAGTTGAAGCAAGATCATAGGAGTTATGATGAAGAAGTTATCCCACTTTTAACCGAACTGACTCGAGTTTACCTTGTTTGGAGAGTTGGCAATTTCTTTTTCATTCTAATCAAACCAGAATGAATCAAGATGTAAGAAGCTTTATTTGGACTTATAAATCAGTGGATAATCATCCTGAAGTTGAATCAATATTATAGGAGTTATGATGAAGATGTTATTCTACTTTTAACAGAAGTGATTCCAGTTTACCCTGTTTGGAGATTTGACAATTTCTTCTTGGTTCTAATCAAACCATAATGAATCAAGATGTAAGAAGCTCTTTTTAGACTCAAAAATCAGTGGAGAATCATCCTGAAATTTAATCAATATCATTGGAGTTATGATGAAGAAGTTATCCCACTTTTAACCGAAGTGATTCCAGTTTGCCCTATTTGGAGATTTGGCAATTTCTTCTTTATACTAATAAAAAAAGAATGAACCACGATTTAACAAGCTTGATTTGGACTCATAAGTCAGTTTCTAATCACCCTGAAGTTGAATAAAGATCATAGGAGTTATGATGAAGAAGTTATCCCACTTTTAACCGAAGTGACTCCAGTTTATCCTATTTGGAGATTTGGTAATTTCTTCTTGATTCTAATCAAACCAGAATGAATCAAGATGTAAGAAGCTTTATTTGGACTCATAAATCAGTAGGAGTTATGATGAAGATGTTATTCCACTTTTAACCGAAGTGATTCCAGTATACCCTGTTTGGAGATTTGGCAATTTCTTCTTGATTCTAATCAAAACAGAATGAATCAAGATGTAAGAAACTTGATTTGGACTCATAAATCAGTGTAGAATCACGCTGAAGTTGAATAAAGATCATAGGAGTTATGATGAAGAAGTTATCCCACTTTTAACCTAGGTGATTCCAGTATACCTTTTTGGAGATTTGGCAATTTCTTCGTGATTCTATTCAAACCAGAATGAATCAAGGCATAAGAAACTTGATTCGGACTCATAAATCAGTGTAGAATCACCCTGAAGTTGAATCAATATCATTGGAGTTATGATGAAGAAGTTATCCCACTTTTAACCGAACTGATTCCAGTTTATCTTGTTTGGAGATTTGGCAATTTCTTTTTCATTCTAATCAAACCAGAATGAATCAAGATGTAAGAAGCTTTATTTGGACTTATAAATCAGTGGATAATCATCCTGAAGTTGAATCAATATTATAGGAGTTATGATGAAGATGTTATTCTACTTTTAACAGAAGTGATTCCAGTTTACCCTGTTTGGAGATTTGACAATTTCTTCTTGGTTCTAATCAAACCATAATGAATCAAGATGTAAGAAGCTCTTTTTAGACTCATAAATCAGTGGAGAATCATCCTGAAATTTAATCAATATCATTGGAGTTATGATGAAGAAGTTATCCCACTTTTAACCGAAGTGATTCCAGTTTGCCCTATTTGGAGATTTGGCAATTTCTTCTTTATACTAATAAAAAAAGAATGAACCACGATTTAACAAGCTTGATTTGGACTCATAAGTCAGTTTCTAATCACCCTGAAGTTGAATAAAGATCATAGGAGTTATGATGAAGAAGTTATCCCACTTTTAACCGAAGTGACTCCAGTTTATCCTATTTGGAGATTTGGCAATTTCTTCTTGATTCTAATCAAACCAGAATGAATCAAGATGTAAGAATCTTTATTTGGACTCATAAATCAGTGTAGAATAATACTGAAGTTGAATCAATATCAT